>CAFUXE010002313.1:165312-177284 GCA_903364295.1 Serranus cabrilla | reverse complement strand
GGTGATACTGATAATTAATCAGCTGAGTGCAGACAGCTGAGGTGATTAGGATGATTTGATTCAGGTGTGTTTCTTCTTGGTTAGAACAAAAACCTGCAGCCACTCTTTCCTGGATCAAACCAAGAAGAAGCACACCTGAATCCAATCATTCAATCACCTGAACTGTCTTCACTCAGTTGATTAATTATCAGTATCACCTGTGCTCCTGCTTGGTTGGAACAAAAACCTGCAGCCACTTGGCCCTTTACTGGATCAGTTTGACACCCCTGCTCTACAGTCACAGCAGGTGATTTAAATGTCTTATTTTTGTCTCTTTCAGGCTCCTGTAGACCCTCGGCTTCAAGATAATGCTGCATCTTGTGAGTATCAACAAAACCTCAACATTATTTGTTTTTTAGAATTGTTACCCTTTAAGTGCCAGTTTGTTTTTCGGTATTTCATGTAAACCAAAGGCTTGGGGAGAAAAACGTTCACAGTGTATGATATGATAAAGTCCGAACATTTTGAGAGTTAAGTTGTAACATTTAGAGAATTCAGTCATAACTTTTCCAGAATAGTTTAATATTAATATTATTATTATTATTATAAGCTGATGGGAAATTCCCATTGTAATGTCCAGGTTATTTGTCTTCAAGAGCTATGTCTTTATAAAATAACAAATAAGGAGAAAAGAAAGAACTTTGTAAGTCCAGACTAGTGGCTGAAAGGTCAGTTTTGAGTCCTGGGAGTTTAGGAGTTCAGCAATGTAGAGTTGTACACTGACGTAAATGCTCACAAGTTGTAAAGAAAATTTAAACCATAAAACCATAAAAAAGTTTTGCAGAACTAATGCATAAACAACACCTGAGCTGCACCTTGTTGTGGACTCTGGACTAATTCAACAGAATCGTGTTATAAAACCTGCAGCAGGACAGAAGATGATATAAAACAACTTGTGGCATTTTTAATGCTGGGAATTAAAACTTTGGGTTTCGATTTCAAACGCCTCCAAGTACAAAATAGAGTCAAAAAGAAAAAAAACATAAACACCTTCAAATGTGAAAATGAGTGTTACCTTCAGTGTAAGCATGTCAGGACTGAAAAAAATAAAAACCCTGCAAAATAATACAGCCTGAAAAAATGTATAAATATTTTTTACAGTTTATAATCCTGACACATAAAACCTCATCAGAGTCTTTGACCGAAAGTTAAAATGTTTACTTGTTTGTTAAAATGAGTGGATGAGGGGATCATGTGACACTGACCTGAGAGCGAGGTGAACTGGACTCCCAGAGTGTCTGCAGCAGTGATTTGTACCGACTGGACCACCAGGTTTGGTTGGACCACCTGAGACTGAGACGTGTTGGAAGTGAGGCTGAGGTCCACAGAGAGCTGGTCCAGGGTCTTTGTGAGGCTGGAAGATAGATGATAAATACACAACAAAAGAAATCATCAGCCTGCAGCCTGACCCCCAAATCAGAGCTGGACGATAGATTTGATTCAGTACTCCAGGGTAGCGTTGTTTTCCTCGCTGTCATCTGGCGTGCTGGCGTTCAGCAGCTGGCTGACTGTTGCTATGGCAGCCACCCTGACAGTCTGCAAACATCAGGTCCGAATCAGTCAGAATCGTCAAGCCAAAATTCATTGAGTTTCTTCTGCCTCAGTTTGGTTGTTCGTACCTGTGTTGCGTTCGGGGACAGCAGCAGCGTGTTGGCGATCTGAGCTGCTGTTGTGATGTTTTCAGGCGTCAACTCTTCAGGTTTGGACGTCAGAATCTGAGTGCTGCTCGCCAGTTTCTCTAAGTCAGCAGGACTCGTCAGCTGAAAGACAAAGACATGATTATTCACAGAACCTGCAGATGTACACAGTTATTCCTCTACAAAGTAGACAGAAATGTGTAATGTAAAAACCAGAAATTCTCACATTTTGTTGTATGTCGCTGAGCGTCTGGTCACATTGAAAGACCTGTGGGAGCTCAAAACTTGGCGGTCCATTCTTGGTGGAACATCTGGTCGAAGCTCGGGGTTTACCAGCTGGATGGAAGAGGTGGTAGTTAAAGCAGCTTTCTGGTGTATCTGATGGATAGACTGAGGGGGATGGAGGTGGCAGTTGGTTGGTAGAAACTTACCACCACTCGTTCCTTCTGGACAGATTTCGTCTGAATATGCAAACCAGCCGATGGGTGTGCGTGGGAATTTGTATCCATCCAACTGTTGGGCATGGCAGAAATTTTCTATGGGGACATGGTTAAAAAAAGACAGCTGAGGGTTTTAGTTTGTCTTTGACAGGATGGGAACATCAACATCAAATTATAATCTGTTGCTCAACAAGAAGTTCAGTTATGAGCCACGCCATGTGATAGCTTGATGCTAAGTGTTGTTGTTCTTTTGTCTTAAAGTAGGATTAGAAAACACGTTTTCTTGTTCTGCTGTTGTGAAACTCGACTCACCAACTGAGCATCTCTCTCCAGTCCATTCATCGGGACAGATACAGACACCACTCACAGGTTCCCCTCCATTATCACAAATCAGAGGAGTGGTAGGAGGGGGGGTACGAGTGGTAGTCGTGGTAGGGGTGGTAGTCGTGGTAGTAGGAGTAGTAATAATAGTAGTCTTGGTTGTAGGAGGAGGGTTAGTCGCAACAACAAAAGTAGCAGCAGTAGTATTAGGAAAGGCAATAGAAGTAGGATAAGTAACAGTAAAAGGATAGGCAGTAGTAGCAGTAATTACAGGATCAGTAGAACTAGTTGAGGCAGCAACTGTAGGGGGTAGAGTAGTATCTCCTGGGACAGTGGTTAAATCAGTGTGTCCTGGAGTTGGAGAAGCATTAGTAGTGTTAGTAGTAGTAGAAGTATTAGTAGTAGTATTGGGATAGGCAGCAGTGGTAGGAGAGGTAACAATACTATTAGGAGAGGCAGTGGTAGAAGTAATAAAAGGATCAGTAGTAGTAGAAGCAGCAACTGTAGGAGGTAGAGTAGTATCTGCTGGGATAGTGGTTAAATCAGTGTGTCCTGGAGTTGGAGAAGCATTATCAGTAGAAGTACTAGTAGGAGAGGCAATAGTAGTAGGAGAGGTAATAATTGTAGTAGAGGAGGCAGTAGTAGCAGTAACAAAAGGTTCAGCAGTAGAAGTTGTAGTTGAAGCAGCAACTGTAGGGGGTAGAGTCGTATCTCCTGGGACAGTGGTTACATCAGTGTGTCCTGGAGTTGGAGTAGCATTAGTAGTAGTAGTAGTAGTATTGGTAGTAGTAGCAGTAGTAGTATTGGTAGCAGTAGTAATCAGGGGGATTACAGTAGTGGTACTAACAGGGACCACAGTGGTTGGGTTGGTGGTATCTGGTGTTGCTGCTGTTGTGGTGGACTGAGCTCCTGTTCTACAGGCCAGGTGAAGAGCTGTGAGCACAGAAACCAATAAAGCCTCATATTCAAATGTTATTCTACCTAAATTATCTGCAGCAACAATTTTTAGGTGGAATATTTTAAATTCTCACCATCTTACAATTAAAAATCAACTTTATGAATCCTTCAACACTTATTTACTAACATTGCAATTTTTAGTCAATCATTTAAGTCACAGCAACTAATTTTATAAACTGAGCTCAAGTGTCACAGACCAACATAATCACATTAATAAAATTGGGCTCAGCTTTCCAGTCATACATGATATATGCATCTCTCAGACTGTTTAGGGACCCAGTGTGCAGAAATATTCACATACAAATGGATAAAATAAGACAAGAGAAAAGGTGCATGTTATCAGCATAAAGTGTGCAGGTCTGTAGAGAGAAGACTTGAAAACCCATAGAACAAGAGGTCAAGGGACCTCTTTGAGAATGGCCATTCATTTTTTAGATGTTATTCTCGAGGCTCAATGAACAACTAATCATGACATCAGCTTTAAACAAGCCACAACAACCCAACAAACAGTAAAAGTTTTCTCACCCAAAGTGAAAATGAAGAAAAAGTCCATGTTGGTCAGCGGCTGCAGGTCGGAGACGTTGGATTAAATAGAGTTTGTGAAACATGTTATACGAGCTGCAGTGGAGGAAGTGTCAGACTGAGTTAGTGTGATCATAAAGATCACAGAAGATAAAACTACGTGCCGCTCAAAGATCTTTATTTAAAAAGTTGCTCCCATTATTACCCTCATAAACCATCTGTAAACATCATATTCTCTTGTTTCTATTGTTGGTGGAGAACTCTGACCAATAAATTATTTTTGGTTGATGAGAAAAACATGATCAATCACTAAAAGGGAAACACGTTTATGAACCTGGTTTGAGTTTGTTTTTGAGTCTATGTTTCTCAACGTAAAAAATAACCAGTGAATCATTTGTTGGACTTCAGGTCTCTGCTGACATGAAGAGTTAAAATGTTTCTGACCTCTCAAACTTGATCCAGTTCTGAGTCAACAAAGAGTCCTCTGAGCCAATCACCTGTCAGAGAACAAGCTGGTTACCGATTAACTGTTCGCCATCAACATTAAAGGGGAAGATTAAGGACGTACATAAGGGAATTAATAAAAAGCTACCCGGGTTCGGAGAAACGGTTACAGAAAATGAATGAATAACTGAATGTATCTGAAATATATTAATTATAATATAAGAAAAAACGTAATAAGAAATGATTTAAATGTTTTCTATTAAATAATTAATACAAACAATCGAACTGTGATTTTTATTTTGCGTTTGTCATGGTATTATTGCTATTATATATTAAAAAGATAATATATAAAGTAGACATAACGATAAAACACACACTGAAATGGTGCAAATGTATTTATTATTACTGTAATTCTTATGTAATTATTAATATGAATAAATATCATTATTTTTTAAATAATGGTTTTGTTTAGATTTAAACAAATATTAAGAATAAATTACATAAAATATTTATTTATTAAAAATACTTCTTTATAGAAATATAAATTGCATGCAAATAATTTTTTATTTAATAAAGTTAATAGGTTAATGTGTATATTATGTATTTTATCGATATATAGAAGACATATTTGAAATGATCAATTTATAATAATTAAATTCATGCTTAGAGAAATATAAGAAATTACAATGATGTGCATTTATTTTTTTACTGTTTATTTTTTCATATTGTTATATTAATGCAACTTCTATGACATGATAAACACATAAAAATAAATATTAAAATAATAATTTAAATAAATCTTACACTGAAGTAAAGTGTCCAAAGTGAATTTGATGTGTAAAATCCAGGTTAAACATTAATAATCAGAGCGGAAACTAAAAACAAACAAAATGTTTTTTTTAATAAAACAGAAGGAGAAGAATAAGGGGTCTATAATAATAAATAATAATAATAATAATAGTAATTAATAATAAATATCAGACTACATTGGTTATTGGTATTCACAGTTAAATATTACAAATAATCAGCATTCAAATATTACATCAACAAATTACAAAAGTATTGCCAAAATAAACAGCATCAATAATGTGGAATTATTTAATGTACATTCATGATATTTAACAGAAATATAATAATCTTTGAAAAAAAGAATATAAGTTTATTGACTGAATAAAAAAACATCTGTTTATTGTTGTGTGCTGCCTCCTGCTGGTCAAACAGCGTTAAGACATTTGAATCAAAATCCTTTTCCGTTTTCTTTTTCTTTCAGACAGTTGGAGGACTGGTTCCAGTGCATTCTGGGACATGTGGTTCTTTTTTAGAGGTCCTCTTTAAAGGTCCCTATAGAACTCTGAGCTGGTCGTCTCCCAGCTCTTCTGCAGCCTGTATACTGCGCTTCTGAGGGGTATGTTGACGGATGAGACGTGCTGAATGGACGTTGAAACGGCAGCTCTGAAGGACGGCGTCCTTGCTGTGAAGAGGATGAATATCTGAAACCCCTGAAAACACAAAGAGACAATGAAGGTTTGTTTCTGGTTTAAACTCAGTAATCTTCATGAAGAATAAAACAATAGGAATAATATTTAGTCTTCAGTCTGAGCACTGAAGCTGCAAAGATTTACTAGAACACGGTGTTCATAGTAGCACTGTCGTTGCCGTCATGGGCGTTGAAGTC
Source organism: Serranus cabrilla (assembly GCA_903364295.1). Lineage (NCBI taxonomy): Eukaryota > Metazoa > Chordata > Actinopteri > Perciformes > Serranidae > Serranus > Serranus cabrilla. The sequence continues at coordinate 171,249 of CAFUXE010002313.1, read as the reverse complement.
CCCCAACAGAACGATGGAGTCCCCGGTTGGAGCACCTTCCAGTACTCCTTCCAGGGAAATCTCTAAATATTTCTGGTGAATTTCTTTTTACATAAAAATTAAGATTTTAGCTGAATGGCTTCCAATTGATCATGTGATCAATTGACTCCAAGTCAGTGTGGGATCATAGTACTCCCTGCCTCCATGAGATACGCCTCTTGATTTTACATTTCAAATAACTCATATTCTCTATATGAAAACACTTTCCTTTTTATTGGCTTTAACACAATATTTCTCCTTTAAATATCCCACACTTTTATTTTGAAAACAGGAAGTCTACACACTGTAGCCGTCTTCTTTATCATGTGTCAAATTGTCACCGGAGCGACGCAGAGCTTGCCTGGGGTGAATGTCTGTCGAATGTCTGTCGAATATCCAACTTAAAACTAAATTCACTGCAGTCATTATTCGGGACTTTAGGATTCTGTACTTGAAAATGTTTAACTTTTTTTTCATTATATATTTTAACATAATTTCTTTATTACCAACCAAGCAGGAGCACAGGTGAAACTAATTATTCAACTGAGTGCAGACAGCTGCAGGTTCTTAGAGTGACTAGATTCAGGTGTGTTTCTTCTTGGTTGGAACAGAAACCTGCAGCCCCTCGGCCCTTTACTGGATCAGTTTGACAGCCCTGCTCTAGACCACAGACTGCCCCAAATTATATACTTGATTTGTTCAGTGATTAATTTTATACATATCTATGTTCATATAGATGTAAAATAACATTTTGCTCACCTGTGTGGTTGTACAGAGGCAGAAAAGGATGCTGATGACCAGGTGGGCGGGGCCTGTAGTGACGAGCACCAGGTAGCCCAGAGTCCAGGACAGACCCAGTAACACGGCCAGAGAAAAACTGGTGAGAAACTTCTTCCACAAAGAGGAACGTCTGGTGCTGCAGCATGAAAACAGTTTTTTAAAAAACACGTACGCTGAAGACACACTACTGTTACCTTATATTATTTTTAAGAAAATTCCATTCTTAAGGCTCCTTTATAATATTATATCATTCTTTAAATCTCAACCTTCAAAATACTTTTTTTTTCCTGTTTTGTGACATCAATGTTGATCAAAAGTCTTGCGATAAAGTCATTACCTCTTGAGGGCGGGGTCAGTCCTGCAGGTGGTCAGCAAGGCCAGAACCAACAGAACCACGTTGGAGCTCAGAATCAGAGCCAGTGGAAGGAGGAAACCCCAAAACATCGGCTTCCCAAAGTCAAACTGTTTGTTTTTATCCAGAGCCGCCAGCCAACAACTAGAAGGTCAAAAAAAATTTAAGATTTAATAATAATACATATAATAAGAGAAGTTTATTTAAATCCAGATTTTCCTTTAGTATAAGAAAAATAATAATGCTTCACGTCAGAAATTATATTAAATGATTAAACTAATCATCATAGTATTGGACCCACAATTCCTCCTGTCTGTATCCGAGCGGGTCGTCAACGCTGTAGGAGCCGCCCAGTGTGGTTGCCATGACGACGGCTGGGACTCCTGAGAGGATAAACAGTGTAATATTTAAATTAACATTTGTTCAGAAAACAACCAAAACATAAACAGTGCTTAACAAATGTATTAGACCACCACCCAGTGTAAAGTTCATGCCACAGCTGCCCTAAATTGACAGCATTGATAATTACCAAAATCCCTTTTTATGTTTCCATTATGGTTTGAGCAAATTAGTGAAAATCGACAGTATCATGAACCATCTACCACAACATGTTAGTGCATCATGGAATCCTTCTGGACTGAATCTGATCTGATGGGTTCATATACCAACAAGACGATGACCCCAAACAGACTTCAAATTCTACTTGTATGAGCTGTAGAATTGTTACATTGCCATACCAATTATTTATTATGATTGGTTATTATAATTATTATATAGTGGACAGTTTATTATGTAATACATTTTTATGATTATAATTGCTATATTTGTTGTTGTTGTTACAGTTGACAGTTTATTATAACATCAATTATTAGTATTAAATAAAAAGTATATTATTAGTAGTAGTTGTGGTATTATATTGGGCACATTATTAAACCAATTATTAATGATTGTTATTATTTGTTGTTTGTTTAATTAATTTAATTTTAATTTTAATTTGATTTCTACTACTATTATGATTATAATAATTATTATTGTTGTTATAATTATTATTATTAAAACATAAGACAGTTTATTATAATTATCATAATTATTATTTTATATGTTTTACTGCTACTGTTATGATAATTATTATCCTATAATAATAATTATTATTATTATTGTCACACTTAGGGCTGTCAAACTGATCCAGCAAAGGGTTGAGTGGCTGCAGGTTTTTGTTCCAACCAAGAAGAAGCACACCTGAATCCAATCATTCAATCACCTGAACTGTCTTCACTCAGTTGATTAGTAATCAGTATCACCTGTGCTCCTGCTTGGTTGGAACAAAAACCTGCAGCCACAGCGGACCTTTACTGGATCAGTTTGACACCCGTGCGACTAGAAAGTTTATTATAACATAATTTCTTTGAATTATTATTCTGATTATTTTTGTCTTTAGCAGCAGGATAAAGTCGTACCCCATCCCACAGTGACACTGAGTGTAGTCCAGTATGGAGGCAGACTTCGGCGCATCGTCCGGACCAGCAGCATCACCTGCAGGCCGTACAGGAAGTTCCACGAGAACGTGGCTAACAGGAAGAAGTGAAGCAGAGCCACCACCGCCGTACACGAGCCTCTGTCCGGCTCCACGTGTTCGTCAGACTCCAGGACCACGTTGGTCTGATTGTCGACCTCCACTGGACCGTCGTACTGTCGGCTGGAGTTTCCAACTCCAGAGAGGAAGGTGAGGATGAAGGCCAGCAGGCCGACACAGATGCTCAGCAGAGCGAGCTTGGAGTTCTTGTTATTCTCACGTTCACCGGAGTTTCTCCGAAAGCTGCAGCAGAGATAAGTTAGATTTCTAGTCAAAGTTGTCATATTTAAAGAATAACATTGAAATGATAAAGAACATTTCCAGAATAAATTTGTAGTATTTAGGAATAAAATCGCAACCCTTTGAGAATAAGGTTTCCAGAATAAAGTCGTAACATTTCAAGAATGAAGTCGTAACATTGGAGAATTAAGTTGTAACATTTCAGATAAAGAAATATTTATGACATATTATTATATAAAAAGTCTTACTTGTCTTTAAGTTGGTGAATTATTGTAACAACCAAACCCAGAATAGAAAAAGAAAGTCCAACAATAGAAATCACGTCCAGGGCTTCTGCGTACTCATAGTTCTCTCTGAATGACTGAAACACAAACACAATCAAGTTCTCACAAACCTTCCTGCTGACTTCATTCTTGTAAAACCTGAGTCTGATGATAAAACTTTATTACCCAGAGAGCAGCGAAGTTGGTGGTGTGGTTGCAGAAACATCTGAGGAGTCCGTCTGCAGCGTTTCCTTTGGAGCAGCCGTCAGTGCTCCAGTCCTGCAGACTGTAGTCCCAAAAAACACAAGCAAAGTCGAACAGAGCTGTCCCATCCAGCACCTGAACCAGACACACAACTATCATGTTTCACTATGAGAACAGATGAAACGATCAGTCAATAAATCAATACTATTTTGACAATTCTCAATTTAATTATGGCCAATCGACAAATCAACCGTTTATAGACCAAAGATCTATTCTTGGTTGTCAACCTTTCCTGGTAGTCACTGTTTTTTCTGGTAGTTGTACAGAAACATCTGATGCTGAGCTAGGGCACATCTTCTCCCTGAGGTCCTTGGGTGTTTTGTGTTCTTTTGAACATCAGACACCCTCACTCAGGTGACCCAGTTGAGGTTGATCAAGTCTCAGTTTGAGCCCTAGCAGCACTCAACACGGACCGGCTCTCTTGATCCAGAGCCATCTGGAGGCTTTCTCTGCAGCCTGTGTGCTTTGTAGGCTCTGTAGAGGGACTGTCCTGCCAAGCCTCTGCACCCAACCTGAACCTTGCCTTCCAGCCTTTTCTGGCATTCGCTGACCAGGCTGTCTTATTCTTCCCTCTTCCTCTCAAAGGCCTCTTCCATACAGTAAACAGAAGTAGTCTTACCTTTGGTCTGAACAGCATCTCCACATGTTGTGGCACGGTGCTGCGCTCCTGACCTCTAATGGAGGCCGACAGGACCCTGACAGTGACCCGCCGCCGACTGTAGTGCCTCGACCTGAAGAAACGGTTGTTCTGGTAGAGGACGAAACCCAGCGAGATGTTTTCTGGCTGCTGATATTCACCAACTGCTGCTTTTTACAAGACAAAGAAAAGCTCCATTTAGCTTCCTGATTGTTCTATTTTTGTTCAAATTACCTCTCTATTAGTTGAACATTTGAAATCTATCTAGTATTTGTAAGTCTCACCTGGTTGGAATCGAACGTATATCAGAGCATCAGAAATCCCATTTTCCACAGCAATTGTCGATGTGTTGGTGTTCAGCACAATGCGGTCTGCGACGAAACTGCTGGATGTCCCTGAAAATACCATGGAACAGAGATATCAGTGATGACCAATTTACTGGCACTATATGTTCACATACTGATCTTATTTTTGTCTCTTTCAGGCTTCCGTAGGACCTCAACTTCAAGATAATGCTGCATCATGTGAGTACCATGAAAAAACCTCAGTATTAATATTATTTTTTGTTATTATTGTAATTTTTATAGTTTTAACCACTTTAATGTCAGGTTCTTTGAAAAATACACAAAACCTGTAAACCAGCAATCAGCAACTGGCAGCCACATACGGCCGGCCAAAGCCTCTAGCCCAGCTGGCTGAATGGCCCCCCAGGATTTTACCATTGCACATTTTTCCGCGGGAACCTGAATGCACCGTGCAAAATTGAAATCACCATGTAAAAAAGTCCCGGTCAAAGTCTTTCCTCAAGACTATTTAAATCATAAAACCATAAAAAAAAAAGCTTTACTGAACAGATTAAATAACACCTGAGTGGCCCCTTCATGTGGACTCTGGACTAATTAATCCAAATTGCATGATAAAACCTGCAGCAGGACAGAAGATGATATAAACACAAACACAACTTGTGGCATTTTACACTTCAATTTTGGGAAGCAAAACTTTGTGTTATGATGTTGCGGGGTGCAATTTATAATGCTGCCTCTATGGTGCAAACAGTGGTAATATTTACAAAAAGTGAAAAAAAAAATCACGATCGATACACAATAACAAAATAGAGTTCCTCAATTACTCAAATATCTATTCAAAAAGAAAAAAACAATCAATACCTGCAACTGTGAAAATGTTTAAAAAGTGTTTAAGTCAGGACGGACTTCACTGGGCCAAGGCAGTCCCTTTTAAATGCATAGCCCCTCCCACTGGGCTTAATATTTTCATAAACAAAAATAATTAAGACAGATTATCCCCCTATACAGCATCAACAGCTTTCTTAAGATAAATCCACATACAACACTACTGCACCACATTTAAATAGATATTTTCCTTCCCTGAAATACATTTTCTGCCACAACAAATTCATATTAAAAACAAAAACTGGAGTTATGCAGCTCATGTCGAAAAAAAGTTTGTGTGTGAACAGAAAGTTGCCTTAATTTTTACATAGAATTCACATTCAAGACCACTTTAAAAATCTAGAATTAATTAAGAGATTCAACTTCCATTTTAATGGTTAATATTTGTAATTTACCTTTTTTATGGCATTTCTACTTAATGTAAAAAAAAAAAAAAATTAAACTCTGCAAAATAATACAGTAAATGTCTGAAAAAATGTTGTTTACAGTTTATAATCCTGACTCATAAAACCTCGTCAGAGTCTTTGACCGACAGTTAAAATGTTTACTGTCTGAGTGGATGAGGGGATCATGTGACACTGACCTGAGAGCGAGGTGAACTGGACTCCCAGAGTGTCTGC
>CAFUXE010002313.1:139652-153180 GCA_903364295.1 Serranus cabrilla | reverse complement strand
TAGTAGTAAGATAGGCAGCAGTAGTTGGAAAGGCAGTCATAATAGTAGAAGTAATAGTAGTAGTGATAAAAGGAACGGTAGGAGCCATAGTAGAAGCAGTGACTGTAGGAGTTAGAGTAGTATCTCCTGGGACAGTGGTTAAATCAGTGTGTCCTGGAGTTGGAGTAGCATTAGTAGCATTAGTAGCATTAGTAGTAGGAGAAGTATTAGTAGTAGTATTGGGATAGGCAGCAGTTGTAGGAGAGGTAACAATAGTAGTAGGAGAGGCAGTAGTAGCAGTAATAAAAGGATCCGGAGTCGTAGAAGCAGTAACTGTAGGGGGTAGAGTAGTATCTCCTGGGACAGTGGTTAAATCAGTGTGTCCTGGAGTTGGAGTAGCATTAGTAGCATTAGTAGTAGTAGTAGTAGTTGTATTAGTAGTACTATTAGGAGAGGCAATAGTAGTCGGATTAGGAGGAGAGGCAGTAGTAGGGTAGGTAGTAGAGGCGATAGTAGTAGGAGAGGCAGTAGTAGCCGTAATAAAAGGATCAGTAGTAGTCATAGAAGCAGCAACTGTAGGGGGTAGAGTAGTATCTCCTGGGACAGTGGTTAAATCAGTGTGTCCTGGAGTTGGAGTAGCATTAGTAGTAGCAGTAGTATTATTAGTAGTGGCAGTAGTAGTATTGGTAGTAGTAGCAGTAGTAGTATTGGTAGCAGTAGTAATCAGGGGGATTACAGTCGTGGTACTAACAGGGACCACAGTGGTTGGGTTGGTGGTATCTGGTGTTGCTGCTGTTGTGGTGGACTGAACTCCAGTTCTACAGGCCAGGTGAAGAGCTGTGAGCACAGAAACCAATAAAGCCTCATATTTAAATGTTATTCTACCTAAATTATCTGTAGCACTAATTGTTAGGTGGAATATTTAAAATGATCTCATCTTACAATTGAAAATCAACGTTATGAATCCCTCAACACTTATTTACCAGCATTGCAATTTTTAGTCAATCATTTAAGTCCAGAGTAGAGTTTGGGTGCATATTTTTTTCAGTCATACCCGATTTATGCAATTTACAGACTGTTTAGGGGCCCGGTATGCAGGAATATTATATATAATAACATAATTTAACTGCAGGAGAAAAAAACTGCATGTTATCAACAAAAGTTTTCTCACCCAAAGTGAAAATGAAGAAAAAGTCCATGTTGGTCAGCGGCTGCAGGTCGGAGACGTTGGATTAAATAGTTTGTGAAACATGTTATATGAGCTGCAGTGGAGGAAGTGTCAGACTGAGTTACTGTGATCATAAAGATCACAGAAGATAAAACTAAGTGCCGCTCAAAGTTCTTCATTAGAAAGTCTGTTTATTCACAAAGTGTAACTGATTGATGATTGATGGAGAAAACCAATAAAGAATTCTCCAACGAGTAAATCTGAAGCTTCTGTAAAGTTTATTGTTAGTTGATGCCAAAAAACGTAATCACTAAAATGGAAACATGCTTATAACCCTGGTTTGACATTTAAATAACAAGTGAACTGTGTTGGACTTCAGGCCTCTGCAGACATGAAGAGTTAAAAAGTTTCTGACCTCTCAAACTTGATTCAGTTCTGAGTCAACAAAGAGTCCTCTGAGCCAATCAGCTGTCAGAGAACCAGCTGGTTACTGATTAACTGTTCGCCATCTGCTGGAGTTTGGATCCTTGTGATGGAACTTTCCCAAATATTTAACCCCAGCAAAAAACAGGAACCAGGATCCAGGTAATCAAAGAACAGGAACCAAGCATTTCGAACCCAAAAACCAGGCGATCAAAACCCAAGAACCAAGGGCTAGGCCAACCGGATCCAAAACCCAGGGACCAGACAATCAGAACCCAAGAACAAGGAACCAAGAGATCAGGACCCAAGATACAGGAACCAATCAATTGGGACCCAAAACAGGAACCAAGAGATCAGGACCCAAGAGTAAGGAACCAACCAATCAAGAACCAAGAGCCAAGCAATTTAGAACCTAAGAACCAGGAACCAAGCAATTGAGTCCCAAAAACCAGGGGCCAGAAAATATGTAATATAATTTATAATAGTTATCAGCCTAAAGTCTGTGAAGAGGAGACTTGTGGTTAGATATCTGCAGGTCAGAGGTCAGAGACAGTGTTTGTGTTATCATTGTCAGCTTACCTACTGACAGACCGCCAGTTAATCATTGAGCTCACTGGATGAGTTTGTGAGTGGGGGCAGGGGGTTGTGGGTTTTTGGGAGGTTTGAAGCTTGAACTCTTGTTGTTCAGTCTGCAGACATCATGGCTCAGCTGGTCGAGTGCGTCCCAAACTTCTCTGAAGGTCGAAACAAAGAGGTTTGTTATTTTATATTTCATCTGAATGCATTTGTCAGACAAATTAATACAAGTACTGCAAAGCTGTTCCTAAGTTCTACAGAGCTGCAACTGAAAATCCAGTTTTCAGCCTCTAAGATGTGGAGATTTGCTGCTTTTTCCTTTTTAAACTTAAAGTTAATATCTTTGAGTTTTGACAAAACAAGACATTTAAAGACATCTGGAACATTTGTTTGCTTTTTTTTACTATTTTTTGCCTGAGAGCAAATGTATGGAGGACAGATGCTGTCAAAAGATAAGAAACTCTTAAGCTTAATATTACATTGAATCTACCAAAAGTAATTAAAAAAATAAATATAGCCATTATATAAGTTTATTTAGTTTTTCTTTATCAGCTTTGTATGATTTACCTATGTACTTTTCTTTTTGATATTCGCTTGTTTCTTATCTATTTCTGTATTATCTTCTTTCTGCATGTCTGTCCCCAATTTATCAAACATATTTTAGACAATAGTATATATTTTATACAATATTTTATATTTAAAATAAGTAAAAAAATAAAAAAAGAATAAATGTAAAATAAAAAAGAAATGTCAAAATTACCAAAAATTAAATACATTCAATGGGAAAATGAACTACTAAGAAAAAAAGAGAAAGTAAATACATAGGGGAATTCATATAAAATGTATATAAAGATTTAAAAAGTAGCAATTGCAACAGAAATATCAATTCATGTCATTTTACGAATTATTTAATGTTTGTTTGCGTCTCAGGTGATCGATGCGATCTCAGCAGCCATCTCTGGCACGCCGGGCTGCAGCCTGCTGGATGTCGACCCCGGCGCCTCCACCAACCGAACCGTCTACACCTTTGTGGGCTCTCCTGCAGCCGTGGTGGAGGGAGCGCTGAACGCCGCCCGGCAGGCCTTCAGCCTCATTGACATGAGCAAACACTCTGGTGAGTGTTGACTGAAGTAAGTCCACACAGGCGGGCGGCTGCTTCAGTGACACGTGTGTGTTACCTGTTCAGGTGAGCATCCTCGGACCGGAGCCATGGACGTCTGTCCCTTCATCCCTGTCCAGAACGTCTCCATGGACGACTGCGTCCACTGTGCCAATGTCTTCGGACAGAGACTGGCAGAGATGCTGCACATCCCGGGTGAGACGCCACACGGCTACTGATCAATAACTGATAAATGGTTGCTCCATGATTGATCAATAACCGATTAATTACTGATTGTTGACTGATTGATAGCTGATCTATGACTGGTCATAATAATAACACACTAATAACTCTTAACTGATCAATATTGATCGATGACTGATCAGTAACTGACTTCCATCCACAGATAATATTATCCACAACGCTACGTTAGCACAGATGCTAATATTTACTGTTATCATTGTTTTTGTTTGCAGTGTTTCTTTATGGAGAAGCAGCACGAACACAAGCAAGGAGAAATCTTCCGTCTGTCCGAGCCGGAGAGTACGAAGCTTTACCTGACAAGGTGAGACACAAACTGTCTTTTATTCTGGAGTTTACTTCCTGTTTCTTCTTCTAACATGAGGCATTTTGGGAAATGCAGGAAGCTGCTAACTGCTGTAGAAAGTAAAGCAATAAACATCATGTCCTGTAGTTTTAAGATAAATCAGAGACGTTAGAATTTAACGTGAACTATATTTCCTGTTCCGGTTTTATGTTTTGGGTTTTTATTCCCTCCAGTTGAAGCGTCCTGAATGGGCGCCCGACTTCGGTCCCGCTGCGTTCGTGCCGTCCTGGGGCGCCACGGTGACCGGCGCGCGCAAGTTCCTCATCGCCTATAATGTGAACTTGATCAGCACCAAGGAGCAGGCTCACCGCATCGCTCTGGACATCAGGGAGCAGGGCCGAGGGAAAGACCAGGTGATCCCAACATCATGTCAACATTATTCATTATAAAATATTCATTGAATCAACCAGGTACCCAGCCAACTGATTTTTGTTTCGAAATAAGAAAACAAAGTCGGAAAAAAAGCTGTTTAGAGATTTCCATTTAGTAACAGGTAGTCAAAAAAAGGACACGTTTTCCTTTTTTTTGTTTTTATAATGGAAATCGTAAAAAAAAACACCCACTGTCCGATTTTCTCGTAAATGGAAATCGCGAATTAAAATGTTTCTGTTATGAAGAAATTTCTTGATTTTGCATTGATTTCCTCATTTCACTGTGTACATATAGTATACACTGTATATATTTTTATATACAAAAACAAATATACTCAACAATATGTACAGACTTACTCAGAGTAGTCAGTGCGCCCTCTGCTGCCTGTGACGTCACATGCAAAAAGTTCAATGCTCAATCAAGCAATCGATGTAAAAACACAAATTTTAATTCCTGATTTCCATTTATGAGCACTTCAAAGAAAATCGGACATGGTTTTTCGTTTTCCGATTTTCTGTTACAATTAACAACAATTGAAAACAGGTAATTTTGGGGTCCAGTTAGTAGCCCTACCTGACCTTTAGTGACCCCTCTCCCTCTCTCGACCAGCCCGGGCTGCTGCAGAAGGTCCAGGGGATGGGCTGGTACCTGGACGAGGCCAACATCGCCCAGGTGTCCACCAACATCCTGGACTACGACGTGACCCCCCTCCACACTGTGCACCAGGAGGTCTGCAGGGTCGCTGAGGTCAGAGGTCGAGCTACATTCAACCAGTAGAAATGATTGTGTCAGATGATAATGACTGAATCTCTGTTGGTTGATGATGTTCAGGAGCTGAAGCTGCCGGTGGTGGGCTCTCAGATTGTGGGTCTGATCCCTCTGAAGGCGGTGCTGGACTGTGCTGACTTTTATATCCAACGAGAACGACTCTTCGTCATTGAAGAGGAGCACAAAGTCCGGCTGGTCAGAGACAGGCTCTTATGTTTTATTATGCTGCGTATTCTATTGTTTTATGTTGTGTTGTATTATTTAAAATTATTTAATCTTATTTTAAATTACTTCATATTATTTTATGTGATTTTTATATTCTGTTATCTTATTTTTAATTATTTTACGCTATTTTATTTGTATTTATTTATTTATTTTTATTTTATTAAATAAAGTCATTTTGATTTTGATTAGATTTTTTGATTTTATATTTCATATTATTTGATCTTGTATGAGAATAAATTGGCATCTGTTTGTGTCTTCAGGTGATCAGTAAACTCGGCCTCGACTCTCTCGGTCCGTTCAACCCAAAGGAGAGAATCATAGAGTGAGTATTTACACACAATATGAATATTTATACATCACCTTCAAACTGCTGATTCATTGTAAATTAATTTATAACCATATCCAGGTGAGCAGGGAATTATTCATGTCTGAGTACTGTGACTCCCATCATCTTAAATCTCCCAGTCCCATTTTTATAGATATTAAAATAAGAAATTAAAAGATAATTTATTTAAAAATACTGATAATGTTCAGTAAATATCTATTAAAAAGTTTTACTGGCAGTTTTTTTACCCCTTTTTATTACTTTTTTTGTTCATTTGTTTTCTATTAAATTTAAATTTTTAATGTTAGAAAAAAGAAAATTGCCTCAATTTTACATTCAGCAACATGATGTGGATTTTTTAGTTTTTACATACAATGCATTAATGTATTTCAATAATACTGTGAAAAAATCTATAATGTCCTATTATATCTGTATTTATTATTGTGAGTTATTTGTAATATATTTGTAATAAAAGCAACTTTTTATGGCATTTTCACTTAATGTAGAAAAAATGTAAAAATTGTTTAAAAAAATTTTAAAATCATGTTAAAATTTGTACTTTAATACTTTAATAATTTAGCATTATTCAGTTCAGTGAGGTCACCTGTGTGTTGCAGGTACATGGTGAGGTCGCGGGAGGACAGCCGTCTGGTGTCTCTGTCTCTGCAGCAGTTTGTTCAGAGTGTCGGCGCTCGGACGGCGGCTCCTGGCGGAGGGTCCGTTTCTGCCGCCGTCGCTGCTCTGGGGGCGGCATTGGGCGCCATGGTGGGTCAGATGACGTACGGGAAAAGACAGTTTGAGAACCTGGATGACGTGATGAGGAGGCTGATCCCTCCGTTCCACCAGGCCACGAACGAGCTGCTGCTCATGGTGGACGCCGACTCGACGGCCTTCAACAGCTACATGGTCGAGTTGAACTGGTTCTGTTTGCTGTGACTCAGCGAAACATGGATTAAACAGATACTGAAGATAAACTGAACTTTTTTTATTTTTCTCTTTTTCTTTCAGGCAGCGCTGAAGATGCCAAAGAACACTGCGGAGGAAATAAAAAGGTGATATTTCATATATAATCTGTAACCTACATTCTTTATCTATAATTTGTTATATACTTATATCTAATAAATATCTGAAACCTATAATCTGTCATCTGTATCCTGTAATCTGCTATGTAAAATCTATAATTTGTAATCTGAAACCTGTAATTTGTTGTTTGTTTTATATTTGTAGTTATTTATCATCTAAATCCTGTAATCTGTAATCTGTATCCCATAATATCGTGTATATATAATCTATAACCTATCTGTTAGACCTATAGCTAGTCCATTGTTTTTTATTGTATATGCCATTATTTATAATCTATAATCTATAACCAGTAATCTGAAACCTATAATCTGTATTCCATGATGTGTTGTATATAATGTATAACCTTTAATCTGAAATACATTATCTATAATCTCTAACCTGCCCTCTGTAATCTGTAATCAGGAGGGAAGCTGCCATGCAGGAGGGGCTGCAGCGAGCAGTGAGCGTGCCCTTGGCTCTGGCTGACAGGATCAGTGTCCTTTGGTCGCCTCTGAAGGAAATGGTCGTCTACGGAAACATCGCCTGCAAGTCGGACGCTCAGGTGACAAAAACACCTGATCAGAAATCAATCGAAATGATTTTAGTTCATCAAGTCACATAAAATAGCGTTCAGTTCACCAAACTGCTGGAAAACTTCAAAATAAAAGCTGTAGAGGTGTCTGTTTTTAAAATACAAGTGTATTAAACCTTTAATTTGAAATTTGTTTCTCCAGATGGCAGCTAAAGCTTTGGAGGAGGCTGTTTCAAAATAAAACCTTAATTTTAAGTTTGTTGTTCAGGTTGCAGCTAGGGCTTTGGAGACAGCTGTTTTTCAAAATAAAATTTAAATAGAACCAATAATTTGAAGTTTGTGTTTCCAGGTGGCGGCTAAGGCTTTGGAGACGGCTGTTTTCGGCGCATATTACAATGTCACCATAAACCTCAAAGACATCACAGATGACACCTTTAAGATGGCTGTAAGTGCATCCTCATACTCTTAATATTTGTCCGATAAATAAAGTTTTTATGTTTGTTATTGATTCATATTTTGTGCTGCAGACTCAGAAGAGAGTGGCAGCGTTGCTGCAGGAGGCGAAGGACAGCGCCGCCGCCATCCTGCTCGCTGCTGATGACAGGAAGTGATTTTTCTTCTTCTTCTTCTTCTTCTTCTTCCTCCACAACGTTAAACCTCAGTCTGTGTGACACAATGATAGTTCCTTATTTGTTCATGTAAGGAATAATCAATAACAGAAGAAATAAAATATGCAAACAAATAATAATAGTTTCTTATTGTAGTTTATTTTTTAATCATTCTACTTTTCTTTTTTTTAAATACATTTAATTGTTCCTAAATTTTCTTCTGTTAAAAAATGGCAAAAGTTGACAAAATAAAACATAATAATAAATGATATAATAGAAATAATAAATTAATCATTTTAATCTTTATTTACCTTTATTACTTTCTTTTTTATTTCTTGATTATCCTTTTCGTGAATTATTTATTTATTTTATCTCACATTTATTTGTTTAGTTAAAGAAAAAAAAAAAAAGATCAATGAATGAATGCCAATATTTCTTTTAAACATTATTCTCAATTTAATGGCAATTTCAGTCATTTATTTATTTATTTATTAATGGTAGCTTCTTCAGTCCTCCATCATCAGTCTTTCAAATAAACTTCTCTCTTACATTTCCCATAATGGAACTGCTTCCTCCGATGCCCGCTTGTATATTGTGCTGCAGAGTCTCTCCACCAGACGGAGACAAACAGCCGTTTTCTCTTTTAATATACACTTGTAGTTCCCGGATGTTCCACCAAGTGGCAGCACAACGCCAAGAGACACAGCTGGAGATGATTACCAGGAACTCAGGTGATGTTCGGTAAAGTTGGAAAGATATTAACAGACTCGTTGTTCCCGTGTCAATTAGTCATTAGAGGAACATTGTTTTCAGAGAAACAGCTCGTCTATGTGAAGATTTCAAACCATATCGCTCATTAATTATGCATTCCACACCCCTCCCGGGAAATCTGAGACATTTGTATGCTTAAAATCACGAATATTCACGGGGAAATCATCGAGTGAAAGTCTGGTACCATCAAACTTGTGTTTTTCCGAAATGCGCGATGCCAAAATGTCCAGCACTAAGTCCTCAGAGATACACTGATTTTTTTAATCTTTGATTTAATTTGTTACTTCAGTCTCGCGCTGACTACAACATCATTCAGGTATTTAACGACAAACAGGTGTGAAAATACGTCACATGTACTGGTGAACATAACTTGAACCGCTGTGAACAATAAATCTAACTAATCAACATATTAAGGGTTTAAACAGATTGACCACACCAAACTCCATTCAAAAATAAGAAATTTTATGTTACTTTGCCCTCCTGAGTTCGGCAAAAAGAAAGCCTGTACCACATTAATCAGGAGCTGATTTGTATCAATACAAGTGGTTAATAATCCCAACAGAGTTCATCAATCATCCTTCTTGACTGGTGTTAGCTCTCACTGTGTAAATGCCCAGAAAAAGGAAGAATCTAAAAATATCAGTTTTTTGTTCAGTTTTTCTGTTCTCTGGTACATGTTAAAACTAAAAAAAAACATTATTTAAGTTATTAATAAATCCCTGCCGAATTGATCAGAAGACACTGTGGATTAATTAATTTTACCCTGAAAGACAAATATGTGGCCACCTTTTAAATTAATTTAAAGTTTGGTGTGACGTCTGTAAAGGATGTATCTTTAGGCGACTAACATTTTTTTTTAAATCGGTGGAGTTTGGTGTGAATCACTTTAACTACATGATTAAACAAATAATTGTATTAAGAGATTGAGTGCTGTTGAATGGAGTGTCACTGTGTATCTTATCCTACTGAAGGTAAATATCTTAAATCAACCAGTTTTTGAATGGAGTTTGGTTTGAAGTGGCTTCATAAATCCTACAGCTGTTTGTGTGTTTAACTGCTTTAAACTCTCAGAAAACGGAAAGAGAAAAAAAAAACTGTAAAAAAAAGTTCTATCCGGACAGGAAGTGAAGCATAAGCTCAGTTTTCCTGCAGCTTCTCCTCTTCCTGTGTCGGGATCAGAGGTCACGGTCTGCTCACAGCTGCTCTACAGTTTGATTTTGGTTCATGTTTATATCAGCAACTTTTATTCTCAAATTTATTTTTGAGGTTTATTAACAAATGTTTTGGGATAAAAATGTATAGGTATAAAAAATATGTAAGTAAATATTCTGTTAATATATTATATGTATCGTTTAGTGTTGCAAACTAATAGGAATTTTATATTTGTTTTAAATATATTTGAATTATATTTTTTAACAATATAAGAAATATAATAAGCAATTATTTAAATTTTTTCTTTAAAATAATTAATATAATGAAATAATGCAACTAATTTTATTTTAATTTTAACACATTTTAGGATAAATGACATAAATACTTGCATTTATTTAAAAATATTTCTTTATAGAAGTACAATTTATATAAAAAATAAGGATTTTTAATTGGATAAAGTCAATAGGTTAATGGGTGTATTATATATTTCATTGACATTAGATACATTTTTGAAAGGATACATTATAATATTTTTTTAAAAATATGAGAAATTACAAATGATGAAATGGGAATTATAAACCATGTGCTTTTAATGTTTTTACTATTTAAAAAAAATTGTTATAATAATGTAATTTCTATTACAATAAATACATAAAATAAATCATAAAATCATAATTTAAATAAAACACACACTGAAGTAAAGTGTCCAAAGTGAATTTAATGTGTAAAATCCAGTTAAAACATTAATAATCAAAGAGAAGAATAAAAAACAAACAAATGTTTTTATTAAATAAAACATAAAAAGAATTGGGAATCATTTATATTCAGGCTTTTATTTTGTTAAAAGTGTAACAGTCGTCAGTGATGTCGTCGTCGTGTCGTCCTCACAGCGTGGTGAACTGGCTCAGAGCGCCTCTCAGCTTATCAGCGATCTAACCAATCAGAGAGCAGAGAAGAGAGGATGTCACAGTGTGAAGTTCAAAGAGTTGCCCTGACTCCACCCCCTCTGCTCACCTGCTGGTAGAAGGTCACCTGCTGCTGCAGGTACAGCTGCATCACTCTGTTGTAGTCATAGATACGGTTGCTATGGAAATGATTCATCTCAGCTGCAGGGAGACACAGAGAGTCGTGTTACACCGCAGCACCGCACACCCAGAGGTCAGTTCACTTTAAACATTAATGATATTATAACGTTAGTGCACTTTAATTACTGAGTGCTGCCACTTACTGCGTGTACTGTTACTCACTGTGTGTACTGTTACTGTACTGTTACTGTACTGTGTGTACTGTTACCCTGCAGCGAGTAGCTCATGCAGCTGATTCGATGGTTCATTAACTTCTTGTCATCGTTGTTGATTTTTCCGGCAGCTACCAGACGATCGGCCTCCTTCACCTTCTCCACTGCAGCCTGGACACACAGGTGAGGCCACGCCCCCTTAGTGATGCTACGTCACACCCCCATGAAGCACCGCCTCCTCCTCATTAAAGTGTATTAGTACGACAGTGTATATTAGTACTACAGTACCTTGTGTACAGCAATGATTTCTGGGAAACATCCCAGCAGGCCTTTGTACTCGCTGTTCGTCTCAAGCAGGAAGTGAAGATCCTTCTGAGGCTGAACAAGATCAGACGACAAAATGTTGAGTTTATACAGTAATATCATGTAAAATACTGTACTCGTAGTATTATAAAATCATAGCTATATCTCACAGTACTTTGTGACAGCAGTTATACTGCAGTACTATAAGTACATCATGTGTTCATCTCCCAGGTGTGTTTACCTGCTGAGCCACAATCTGTGCGATCTCCTCGTACGTCTTTCCAGCAGCAGTCAGAGCGTCTGTCAGCGTTGCCTCTCCTGAAACACAGTGACATCACTAATCAAACATGTGACATCACTACTCATCCCCCCCTTGCCTCTTTTTCTCCTCTCTCCTTGTCTCCTCCCTCCTCCCTCCTTGTCTCCTCACCTGGATACTGGCTGCTGATGAAAACAGCTGACAGGTTCCTCAGGGCTTGACCAATCCGCTCGTACTCTTTAGGCAGCGCTGAACACACACACATTAATGTACACATGTATAACTTTATATCGGTAAAGTGTGTACAAATAGTGTGTACTGTGTGTAGAAGTGCACATACGTCCGGTGCAGCGTTTCCAGTGTGTGTGTCCGACGTTCAGCAGCTCTTTGACTCCGTCGTCCATCGTCTTCGTGAAACGACTGTAGTGTTCACACTGACGCTCCCTGCACACACACATTAACACACACATTAACACACACACTAACCTGTGAACACGCTGTGTTTAGCGGTCACCTACACTTGCACGGCGTCGAGCTCTGGAGCTTCAGGTTCAATCAGACTGAACATCATCGGTCCCACCGTTTCGTCTCTCTCCGCCTTCCTCTTTCCCGCCTTCCACTCCTGAAACATCAAAACACAGCTTCAGCCAATCAGGGCGGAGCTACAAAAACCTCCTCGCAGCTGATTTTGCTGAAACATCTGGAGGGGGGCGGCGCTTAACCTGCCTTCTCGTCTTTGTAGGTGAGGAACAGCTGAAGGACGTCGCTCTGGGAGACGACCGGGTGACGACACAGCCGGGTCATCCACGCCTGCAGCTGCTCCATCCTCGTCATGATGAAGTCCACCTCGAACCTACCTGACAGCACAGGTCAGAGGTCACACAGGGGAGAGGTCAGAGGTCACACAGGTACACACTCAGAGGTCATCCTGGCCAGAACTGGCCTGAAACATACAGGCCATGAAATGTCTCTTTGTTGCCATTTTTTGTGTTTCTTTGCTCCGTTTTTCTTTTTTTGGTGCAACTTTTAGCATCTCCTTCAGGCAGTTTTGTCTCTTTGTAGTAGTTTTGATTTTCTTATGTGATTTTGCATCATTTTGTAGTGGTTTTGTGTCTCTTTGTATCTTTGAGGTTTAGCATCTTGTGGCAGTTTTTTTCTCTTTGTAGTGGTTTTGCATCATTGTTGTATTTTTTAGTCTCTCGTGATTTTGCGTCTTTTTGCATAACTTCATAGTGGTTTTGCAGCTTCTTGTGGCAGTTTTGTGTCTCTTTGTGATGGTTTTTGGCAGCTCTGCATCTTTCTTGTCATGGTTTTACATCTTTCCTGGCAGCTTTGCGAATCTCTCTCATGTCTTTTTGTTGAGTTTTTGCATACTAAGTGCAGATTCTCTATCAGGTCATACAGGTGTTTGCATGGCTGTACAGGTGTGGTTGTCACGGCGACGACTCACCTGTCACCTGTTTGTCAGGCAGTGAGGGGATGGGCAGCGCCGAGCCAAACTTCTCCAGCAGTCGCTCGTACAGCCAATCAAAGTGCTTGTAGCGATGATTGACAGGCCTGTTGGTGGACTGCAAGGAAACAGTTCAGAGTATTACTGCAGTAGTATTATGTACTGTGGTAGTACTACTGCGTGTTATTGAGTATTACTGTTGTAGTGCTATTTACAGTGGCAGTATTACTGTTTTCTCTTACATTTGGAGTAATCTGGTACTCGATGAAGCTCTTCAGTCCGTACAGTTTGGACTCTTTCTTCGGGTCGGCGATCCAACAGTCGAGAGGAGTCGTTGGGTAAAGCCAGACTGGACCAACCTCTCCCATCTGATTGGACAGTGAACAGGAGCCAATCAGAGCACGGCGACCTCCCACACACTGATCAATAAAGCTGATTACTCACGTAGACAGGAAGTCTTTCTCTGCTGTTGGCCGGAGGTTTAGCCAACAAGAAGACCTCCGGACTCGGACCTTTGGAGAACGGAAACCTGAGAACACACAGGAACACTGAGTTCTACTGACTTCTACTGGACTCTACTGTGGATCTGACGAGTTCTACTGGACTCTACTG
>CAFUXE010002313.1:102777-113237 GCA_903364295.1 Serranus cabrilla | reverse complement strand
GACCTGCTCACCGGCGTCTGTTACGTGGGGATCTACAGTGTGGACGCCCTGCGCGGCTTCGTCCTGGCGCCTCTGTTCGTCTACCTCTTCATCGGCACCTCCTTCCTGCTCGCAGGTTTTGTGTCGCTCTTCCGCATCCGCACCATCATGAAGCACGACGGCACCAAGACGGAGAAGCTGGAGAAGTTGATGGTGCGGATCGGCGTGTTCAGCGTGCTGTACACGGTGCCCGCCACCATCGTCATCGCCTGCTACTTCTACGAGCAGGCTTTCCGGCCACAGTGGGAGAGGACGTGGCACCTGCAGACGTGCAAACGATTCGCTGTTCCGTGTCCGGCTGGAAACTTTGCACCGTTGACGCCAGACTTCACCGTGTTCATGATCAAGTACCTGATGACGATGATCGTGGGGATCACGTCCGGGTTCTGGATCTGGTCTGGGAAGACGCTGCAGTCATGGCGCCGGTTTTATAAGAGACTGAGCAACAACAACCAGGGAGAGACCACAGTGTAGAGGACCGTGGTGTTTACAGGGACACACAGAAGAGATGTGACTCATGTTGTTTTGTTCAGACAGTGGATCCTCTTTTTGATCAGACGAACACTTTTATATTATAAACTATTTTTGTACGCTCTAACTGCAGTCACGCTGTGTCCTGCAGTGTTGGACGCTAACTGAAACCGGACTCTGAGTCTCGGGGAACAAACATTGGACTGTGACTGCAGCTGGAAGTTTCCTGGAAAAAAATCCAATCCAATTTGATACTAATTTAATTTTGTCCAACATTTATTTGTCAATTGCATGTTTTAGTGTTTAAAATGTCCATCCCAGTCTCTCAGAGTCAACAGGATGTAGACAGTTTGCAGACAGATAGAAGAAGAAAACGGTCTGGCTTCTGTTTCCGGGAGGAAAAGTTACAACCGGCTTTTTTTACTGGAACTTTTCTGCTAACCAAACAGAAACTGAAGCTTTGAGAGCAAAACTATCGACATTGTAATCAAAAATGTTATGTAGATCCAAAAGTTTTGTTTGCAAATCAACAAAATGTTTGGAAATCTAAAGTTTTGTTTACAAATCCAAAAGTTTTGTTGCAAAAAGTTTTACTTTTTAATCCCCAATTTTTTTTTCCAAGCTGTCACTCTGATTCAGACTGACCAATAGGGATGTGTCTGTCCGTGTAAGCCCCGCCCACCAGATTCAGCTCAGCAGCAAACAAAACTTTGTGATTTAAAGTAAACATTTTTTATTCACAAACTTATTTGACTCCTAATGTTTTTTTTGTCACAGTGTTGATAGTTTTGCTCTGTTTAATATTAAAAAGGTTTAATCAGCTCTGATCTGCAACATGTTAATGTATCATGTTGTAATGTTGTAATGTAAAGTTTGTTAAAAACTCTTAAAGACCGATTCAAACATGGCACTTCTTTTAAGACATGTCACTCAAACTCATTTTTAAATTCCTGTGATTTCCACCTCTTCTTCAAATCTCTTATCTCTGAGTTTTCTTCAGTATCCTGTAAGATAAAATTAGTTTTTACTGCTTTTACAGTTTAAAGTTGCTTCTTCTATTCTGTAAATATACTCTCCATGAACAGCTGATGTATTTATCCGTTTTTTTTATGACTTGTACAGTTTTCCAGAATAAATGTGAAAGTTTTAGCCTCTGCTGCGGGATGAAATATTTCATGTGAAAGGAGTTCCAGACGGCTGATTCCTGCTGAAATCTGATCCCTGTTTCTTCTTCTTCTCTTTGTCCCGGCTGTAGAAAACGTAGAGACCCTCCCTGAGCCTCAGAGCCTGAAATCAGAGCAGGTTGACCTCCTTACAGGGGAAGTACACAAAACACATAGTCTTTTTCTGCACAGGACGAGTTTAGAAAGTCGGGAGCAGGCAGAAAAGTTTTGTTCAGCAGGAGTTAATGTTTATGGTTCGTTTAGTGTTCAGATTAAGGTTTATTTTGGTATCTAGAGTAGATGAACTGTGTAAAATGTGAGAACAGAGACATGAAACACATGTTTTAGATTCAGTGTGACTTCCACTTCCAGAGCATGTCATCATCTCTGATGTCCATCAGAATAAACGTCCAAAAATCCACTGAAAAATCAGAGAAAATAACATTGCCAAACTTCCTTGAAAATTCTAACATTTTAAAGTTTTCTTTAGAATCACAGCAATGCAGTGAGTTAGACTGTACAGTCGTGGGTTCGCTGCAAACAGTAGCTACTAACAGCTAATTCTGCATACTTTTGATAGTGTATAGTCCCAGAAATTAACTCGTGTTCTTTTAAGATTTTTTTTTTAACAGCTCTCATTGAAATTCTCCCTGTCACCACCAGAGGGCGCCAAATCAGCAGCAATGAATCCTCTTTAAAGGAATACTTTTGTTCTGAATAAACTACCAGAACCTGACGGTAAGTTTACCATTTAATGTATGCCGAATGATCTATCAGCAACCCTTGTTTGTAATTAATTTATTTATGTAAAGGCAACTGTCACTGGACAACTGTGATAATGAAGAAAAGTTAAAAACGTGATGTTTCTCAGGCAAGTTCCGCAGCGTCTTTAATTCTCTTTAATTTCTGAGACTACACTACCCATAATGCACCATTAAACGTATGATATGTCAGTAACTTCTGTTTGCAGTGAACCCACGGATGTAAAGATGACTACTACACACATGTTTGTGTTAAAAGTACACAAATACCATCAGCTTCATGTCGTTAAAGTACAGGAGTTTTGGCGCCATCGTCTCGTGAAAAGAAGAACTGCATGATGATGATGGACACCGGACTTACGTCATCCCGGTGGGCGCGGTGATGGTGAAACCAAACATGTGACCTTCCCGGTAGTTTCCAGAACGTCACAGCTTCTTCTTCTCTCCAGTTAAAAGGTGAAGTTTTGTCTCTTTTAACGTTTAAAGAGTCTTTTTTCTCAGGCGAAGTTTGTTGTTGTAATACCAGCGGAGATCCACCTGGTTTCGAATCCTCCAGTCAGAGCCGGAGTCACCTGTACAGGTGTGTGTCTCTGAAATATGTGTTTTTCTCTCGGCCGGGTTGGTATGTGTAAACAGACGGACAGACAGATAGAGAATGCGACAGACAGAAAGACGGATACATTTCTTTTAAAAACGAAAAAAAAAGAAGAAGAATGCAAATAAATAATAAAAAAATAAATATTTACATCCAAACTAAAACAAAATAAATACATTTAAAAAAGAAAAAAAAACAAATATGAAATTAAATAGGATTATTAATACAAAATTTAAAAAAAAATGCTTTAAGAAATTGCTACATTTAATGGAACATTTGTGTTAATAATTAAATGAAGAAAGATAAGCAGCTTTGACAATAAAATGATTAATATGGGCGGGGCTGAATTATTATCACTAATTTATTTTTTATTTTAAATCCTGTTTTTCCTGCTCACTGAAAGTCTGCGGTGTTGTTATTAATAAAATCATAATTTCATAATTGAATATTTGTTTCTCTGACAGGATCGTTGATGTGAGTCGATGAAGAGTCATGAAGAGTCCGCTGCTGTTACCTCACTCTTATCCGTGAGTTATCTTTGATCTGTCAGTCACATGTCTGAAATAAATAACAACACAAATGACTCCAGAAATGAATGAAGATGACATTAACCCCTTGGCTTTTTTTTTCTCCAAAGGTACCAGCGACCTAATGATATGTTGTCAGGAAGCGGGCACCAAAGTTAGACTATTTTAGTGAGGACATGGTGATTTTTCAATGCAGCCCTCTGACCTCATTTTATGCTAATAACCCACAAGTCTCCTCTTTACAGACACTCCCCCTTTATGCTGATAACATCAGGTTTTTCTCCTTCAGTAAATGTCATATTGTATGTGAATATTTCTGCACACAGGGTCCCTGAACAGTCTGTGAGCTGCATAAATCGGGTATGACCGGAAAGAGACTCTTTTGGATTCAATGAGCCCAATTTTCTTCATATTATTGATGATGTTAGTCAGTGAAACTTGAGCTCAGTGTATAAAAAGAGCTGCTGTGACCTCCAGGATAATCACAGCCTCATGAAACTTTACAAACACAAACTAGAGACCCAGAGCATTCAGAGGATGGATGGTTTCCTCAGTATATTGACAATAAGTGGGTTTCTCAGCAGGCAACACAACACAAGTGCTCCCCATACAATCGCCCAAAATACAGAAAACTACAAAATATCCAAAGTTTTTGAAACCAAATCACAGCATTGATTTTTGTCAGGTTTCCCTCAAGGTGTTTTGATGCAGTTTCCCAGCAACCCATTGTTTTTGCCATTTAATTAATCCCTCGAGTACGCAGTCAGTTTGGTTCAGTCACCTGCTCTAGTTGTTGTCACTTTGTTACCGCATCAGGATCCACTGTTTAGTTTGACTTGGTTTGGTCCAGTGTTTGGGATCCGAATGTTCTGGATTAACTTGTGCTTCCTGCTCTTGTATGGATTCCCACCTGTGAGTTGTTTTTTTCATGATGTCGTTGAGCTGTACTGGACTAGTAAAGAACCATTTCCCATTGTTTTCACAGTTTTTACAAGCTAAACAATTGGTCTATTAATGCAGGAAGTAATCAGCTGATTCATCCAGGATATAAACTGTAACAAAGTACTTTTATTGTGTTGTTTTTGTGCTTTTACTGCAGTAAATAATCTCAATACTTCTTCCTCTCCCAGAAATGTCTTTTACTGATTTAAACATCCTTCTCTACCAGGATCTATGAAACCCCAGACTCTCCTGATCCTGGACCTGACCCTGATCCTGGACCTGGACCCAGCTGTGTGTCGTTCAGAAGTGACCATTCAAAGGCTGCACCTCTTCATTTCAAAGGAGGATTCTTGTGTCATGAGCCGAGGTAAGCTGTTAATAACACCATTCATATTTTAACTGGATATATTTATCTGAGTCCTTTAATGTTGGGTCCCCAGAATCCATCAGAGACAAGAGTCCCTTGAATCTGGATCTGAACCTGGATCTGAATTCAGCTGTGTGTCCTTAAAGAGTAACCAGTCAAAGGGGGAACCTCTATTGTTCAAAGATGGACTCCCGTCTCTTAAACTGGGGTGAGCTGTTTTATTTAATGTTCAAACAGATTGTTTATGTTAAAAAAGGGAAGTATTTATATAAAGATGAAAAATGTACATTTATATGTAGTCTAAAAGTGAGCATTTTTTGTAAAGACTGAAAGTGTATATTTAAATAAAGACTATAAGTTTATAGTACCAAATTTACACTAAAGTGCACAAAAAGTTATTCATGATGCTACAATGTGAGTTAATTCTTTATGATTCCTTCACAGAGTCGACCTGGAGAGCTCAGAGGTTTCCAGTGTTCAGTCTTCCCAGCAGCATCAAACTCACCTGGACTCCATATTTATGGTCTGTACCTGTACCTCAACGTCTTTTACATCTTTTCTGTTCAATGTCATCTCCATGCTGCACTTTATAGACCAGTGGATTGTCCGTCCAACATGACGTGTGGCTCAATATTTCTAGTTTGTTTGTATCAGTCCTATGATAATCTGTTCCAGCTGCTGGAGGAGCAAATAGTCATTTTTGCGAAGAATGAGCTGAAGAAGATCCAGAGCCTCCTGAGTTCAGATTACACAGACTGCTCAGAGACTCGGAGGGAGGATGAGGAGCAGAGGAGGAGCAGCAGGGAGGCGTTTCTGAAGATCGCACTGAACTTCCTGAGGAGAATGAAGCAGGAGGAGCTGGCTGACCTTCTGCAGAGCAGTAAGAGGATTTCTTGATTTTCCATCTTGGCCATCTTGTCTAAATTTTAAACGTTGTCGCGGTTTAACAGTCAGTCTTTAAGGCGGGTGCAAGTTAGGCTCTTGGGTCGCTTTCACACATAAAGTTTGGAGGACTCGGTTTGATTCAGTGGTGAAGTTTGAATCAATAAACCTCTACTTTTTATTCGATTTATTCTTGAATCGTGATTATTCTTGAGTTTTTCAGTCCTCACACACTGTGAGCCAGTTGGTCCTTGTCTAGAAACAATGATGTTCTTGTCTGAAATAGGCTTCGGCTGACGGCCAATGAACTGACATTCCACGATGTTTTTGAATCAATTGGTGATGCCTATCTAGCTGCTGATGCTTTGACAATGTGTTTCTTTTGTCAAAAAAAACAACACTGCCATGGCGAATTTTAAGGTGTACATATACCCCTTGTCAACCTTGAATTGGGAGCAAGTTCCTAATTTCGAACCAGTTTGTGGCGTTTCAACAGCCAAAGAACCGACTCTCTGCCAGGAAAACTGGTTTTAGAGCAACACCAACTCTTTGTTGGTCTTTAACCACGAACCGCTTACATCAGAAGCTCGTGGTAGGATAATTGTGACCAACAAGACCAACTAAAACTTGTATCTTTCATTTGGTTTGATCTGTTTAACTGTTATGTGATTGATACCAGGTAGTCTGCGATAGGTAGCAAGTTAGACCCAGCAGGCTAGGGTTAGAACAAAGGCTAACAATACCATCTTACGTTCGGTGTTAATAAGAAGATAATCTCTGTCCATAGCAATCAAGACGAGCAGCACAAATTTGTTATACCAGTCATGTTAGGAAGCCAATGGCAAAAAGCAAACAGATTCTGAGATTGTCCACAAGTTGAACCAACTGTACCGACAATTTAATCAACTATTGACAATGCTTAGGAGGGTTGATGGGACGATGGCACACAATGACCCAACCCTAGCCTAAAAGGGAGTGTTCGCAACCTCCTGACCAAGTTCAGTACCATTCATATTTAGATTACATATAGAAATGTATTTACTTACTGGATTTATGACACAAAGCAGGACATTGTGTGGAATTGTTCTTACTAACATCTTACTAACTTGGAAATGAAATGGTCACATTACCTTGAGAGTATGATGAATGATGTTCCTTGTTATTTCAGAATCTCCTTTCATGTGCCAGCTTAACCTCAAATCCAACCTGCAGATGAAGTTCCAGTGCGTGTTTGAGGGGATCGCTAAAGCAGGAAACCCGACCCTTCTGAATCAGATCTACACAGAGCTCTTCATCACAGAGGGAGGGACCGCAGGGGTCAATGATGAACATGAGGTCAGACAGATTGAAACAGCATCCAGGAAAACAGACAAACCAGAAATAACAATCAGACAGGAAGACATCTTTAAAGCTTCACCTGGAAGAGATGAACCAATCAGAACAGTGCTGACGAAGGGAGTGGCTGGCATTGGGAAAACAGTCTTAACGCAGAAGTTCACTCTGGACTGGGCTGAAGACAAAACCAACCAGGACATCCAGTTCACATTTCCATTCACTTTCAGAGAGCTGAATGTGCTGAAAGAGAAAAAGTTCAGCTTGGTGGAACTTGTTCATCACTTCTTTACTGAAACTAAAGAAGCGGGAATCTTCATGTTTGAAGAGTTCAACGTTGTGTTCATCTTCGACGGTCTGGATGAGTGTCGACTTCCCCTGGACTTCCACAACACTAAGATCCTGACTGATGTCACAGAGTCCACCTCAGTGGATGTGCTGCTGACAAACCTGATCAGGGGGAACCTGCTTCCCTCTGCTCGTCTCTGGATAACCACACGACCTGCAGCGGCCAATCAGATCCCTCCTTACTGTGTTGACTTGGTGACGGAGGTCAGAGGGTTCACTGACCCCCAGAAGGACGAGTACTTCAGGAAGAGATTCAGAGATGAGGAGCAAGCCGACAGAATCATCTCCCACATCAAGACATCACGAAGCCTCCACATCATGTGCCACATCCCGGTCTTCTGCTGGATCTCCG
Organism: Serranus cabrilla; assembly: GCA_903364295.1. Lineage (NCBI taxonomy): Eukaryota > Metazoa > Chordata > Actinopteri > Perciformes > Serranidae > Serranus > Serranus cabrilla. The sequence continues at coordinate 105,458 of CAFUXE010002313.1, read as the reverse complement.
CTACAGTTCTGGATGTGTTGCAAACCAGAGAGGGAGGAGAGCTGCCCCGGACCCTGACTGAGATGTACATCCACTTCCTGGTGGTTCAGTCCAAAGTGAAGAACATCAAGTATGATGGAGGAGCTGAGACAGATCCACACTGGAGTCCAGAGAGCAGGAAGATGATTGAGTCTCTGGGAAAACTGGCGTTTGATCAGCTGCAGAAAGGAAACCTGATCTTCTACGATTCAGACCTGACAGAGTGTGGCATCGATGTCAGAGCAGCATCACTGTACTCAGGAGTGTTCACACAGGTCTTCAGAGAGGAGAGAGGACTGTACCAGGACAGGGTGTTCTGCTTCGTCCATCTGAGCGTTCAGGAGTTTCTGGCTGCTCTTCATGTCCATCTGACGTTCGTCAACTCTGGAGTCAATCTGATGGCAGAAGGACAAACGACCTCCCTCGGATCTGCAGAGACACATCTCTACCAGAGTGCAGTGGACAAGGCCTTACAGAGTCCAAACGGACACCTGGACTTGTTCCTCCGCTTCCTCCTGGGTCTTTCACTGCAAACCAATCAGAGTCTCCTACGAGGTCTGATGTCACAGACAGGAAGTAGCTCAGAGACCAATCAGGAAACAGTGCAGTACATCAAGAAGAAGGTTGAAGAGGATCTGTCTCCAGAAAGAAGCATCAACCTGTTCCACTGTCTGAATGAACTGAATGATCGCTCTCTGGTGGAGGAGATCCAGCAGTACCTGAGATCAGGGAGCCTCTCTACGGACAAACTGTCTCCTGCTCAGTGGTCGGCTCTGGTCTTCATCTTGCTTTCGTCAGAAGAAGATCTGGACGTGTTTGACCTGAAGAAATACTCTGCTTCAGATGAGGGTCTTCTGAGGCTGCTGCCAGTGGTCAAAGCCTCCAACAAAGCTCTGTGAGTGTGTAGACGTTCTGTTCCTGTCAGAGTGCTTTTAATGTGCTGTTATTGATTCAAAAGGAAAGACTTCTTGCCTTGCATTGGCTTGTGGACTCTCCATCATTCAGCCTCTCTCAGGAAAGATTATCTGCAACTTTCTTGAGGAAAAAGAACTCCCCAAAAACGTATTTGAAGCCAGTCAGAGTTGAAGTCAGGGGTTAATTCTCAAACAACAATGAACAGAGTTGATTAGTCAGTTATATAACTCTAATAGCCTCTAACTGTCTGGTGAATCACCTCATTTTACAATATTATCACTTTCTTTCTTGTTACAATATGACACCCTTGACCAAAAGGAGACACAAAACGTCTAAGAATAGAGAGACAACACAATTACAAAAAGACAAAATGACTACAAGGCTCAGTTTACGCTCAAATGAGAATTCACAAGCGGATTTTCCAGAACATACTGGGTTCATACTTATTTGTGATACAGGATTATAATAAAATGAAAGTTTACTGTATTCATTCTCTTCTTCTGTGTATAATGGTCTGTCCAGGCTGAGCGGCTGTAATCTGTCAGAGAGAAGCTGTGAAGCTCTGACCTCAGTCCTCAGCTCCCAGTCCTGCAGTCTGAGAGAGCTGGACCTGAGTAACAACGACCTGCAGGATTCAGGAGTGAAGATGCTGACCACTGGTTTGGAGAGTCCACACTGTACTCTGAAAACTCTCAGGTCAGATTAGTTGTCTCTGTTGTCTCTGTCTTTCCTGTGACAATCTGATTTCTTGTCAAACGATACGCTGATGATGTGTTTCTTTATATTTGACATTTTTCTGCGTTTTTACAGGCTGTCAGGCTGTCTGATCTCAGAGGAAGGATGTGCTTCTCTGGCTTCAGCTCTGAGCTCCAACCCGTCCCATCTGAGAGAGCTGGACCTGAGCTACAACCATCCAGGAGACTCTGGAGAGAGGCTGCTGTCGGCTGGACGGGACGATCCACAAACCAGACTGAAAACTCTCAAGTACATGATTTCAAAAAGTTATTGTTCAGAAATTATTTTAAGGTTTTTTTGTTTTATCAACATTTTACAACACTGTAAAATCGTAAAAAAAAGAAAAGAAAAGAAAAGAAAAGAAAAGAAAAGAAAAGAAAAGAAAGAAAGCATAAAAAAGTAAACAACTGTATATTATTTTAAAGAATATTTGCATTTGCCACTGTAAAAATAGAGTAATTTTCCGGAAATTTACTGTATTATTTTAGAGGTTTTTTTTTGTCATCCTCAGATGAACACTTCCAAACCCCAAAATATTTAGTTGCCAATTAACGTTCTGTCGATTGAATAATTGTTTATTTGACTCATTGTTGCAGCTCTCACACTAATTTTCCTAAACTCTGTTTCAGATTGGAGGGCAGTGGGATCCAGTGGTTGAAACCAGGTTTGAGGAAGTGTAAGTTTGCAAAACCTTTAATCTTTATCAATACATCCCAGAAGGCTGCTGGGAGTTCTGTCTTTTCTGGGTCGTGTTTTTTTGGTAATAATGAAACGTCTCTCTGTGTTTCCGTGCCTCAGACTCCTGTGAACTCACTTTAGACCCGAACACAGCTCACAGGTTCCTGCAGCTGTCTGAGAACAACAGGAAGGTGACGGACCTGAGGAAGGAGCAGCCGTACCCGGACCACCCGGAGCGCTTCGACTACTGGCCTCAGGTGCTGTGTGAGCGCGGTGTGAGCGGCCGCTGCTACTGGGAGGTGGAGTGGGAGGGGAAGGTGTACGTCGCGGTGAGC
>CAFUXE010002313.1:61520-73473 GCA_903364295.1 Serranus cabrilla | reverse complement strand
ACACACGCTCTCTCTCACACGCACACACACACACACATTAATATGACAAACATTTTTTCTTTTTCTAATTGAGGTGAAAAACAGATTCTATTACTCTTAATTATCTTCATCTTCATCGTAGCAGTGGTGTGTGTATGGAGTGTGTGTGTCCTCAGTCTGTTTATACACACTATTAACAGGATGACACGCAGAGAGAGCTCCGTTCTGATTGGCTGCCGGGTCTTTTTCACCTCTTCTCTTCCGGGAGGCTTTTATTTTATTTTATATTTAATATTTTTTATATTGTCTCGCAGCTTCCCAGAATCCCAGTTTGTTGTTGTTAGTAGTGATGATGATGATGATGATGATGATGATGATGTGGTCATGTGGTCTCCCTCCCACAACAGTTTGTGACGTCATCAGAGTGCGATTGGTTTGCTCGGGGCAGTAAACTGGCGGCCGGCCTGAAGAGGCGAAGGTGTGCGTGTTTTTTGGCTAAATGTTGAAGCACCAGGAAGGAGGGAGGAGACTAACAGTACCTGCTGCTGGGAGAGTGTGTGTGTGTGTGTCTGTGTGTGTGTGTGATTCATCTTTTAATACTTGCAGGCAGTCAGAGCCGTCAGTCAACATTCATGGATGTGGAGCCTTTATTCGGGCGGATTTTTTTCGAATCTAAAACACTGGATCGAATCACTCCTTACTGTAGATATCAATGATAAGTTGACTGATAACGCTGAAAAAATAAATAAATAAAATTAATCACTAAAAAGCAGGAACATAACAGGTAAACTTAATTAAAAAAATGGCGCAAAAACAACAAGTTAATTAATAAAAAATAGTGCAAAAAATAACAGGTTATTAATAAAAAAGATGGTGTGAAAATAACAGATAAATTAGCTGATAATGTTGAGAAAAAAACATAAATAAATTGATAATGGTGACATTTGTTAGTTGCAGCCTCACAGTCTAATAAAACTTTTTACTGTTTGGAAACATCAACGGAAATCCAGCTTTTCGGTCTTTTGTCCTGTTGGTGGCGCCGCATGAAACATCGTGGCGATATTTTGGGTCGTATCTGACGAGCTGACGTCGCCGTCCGAAGGCTCCACCGCTCGCTGCCGTAAAAGAATCTCCCAGCATGCCTCTGCCCTTTGACCTTGCAGTATTTCACGAGTGTACTCGCAGTAAACCGGACTCTGCTGTCAGTGTGTTGTTGTGTGTTTGTGTGTGTCAGTGTGTGTTGAGCACGCTGCGCGGCACCCAGCCCTCGGCGGCCGGCGAGTCGCTGTTGGCCGGCCGGTACACCAGACTCTGACCCTGCTGGTTGGACGCCAGAATCTGAACCTTCTCGCCGCGATACACGGAGATCTCGTCCTCCCGAACTGCCACAAAGTCCTGCATCACCAGCACCAGCTCCTGACAGGGTCAAAGGTCACATTAGCTCCAATCTGAACTAGGCAGGGTTTTTTTATATTTAATGGGATTTCTTTTTTTGACAGTTTTAATCAATTGCTTAAAGGTCTCGAATGTTAAATTACAGTAAATTCTATGTAATAATAATTTTAAAAAAAGGTAAAAAAGGTTGCCAAACACGTACCATCAAATACTATTTAACAACCGTTATTTATTTATTTTTTTTACAGTGTACAAGAGCATAAAACATGGACGAGAGAATCCAAACCTGGTCGTCCTGCTCGCTGTCAGGCTGAGGCTGAGGGGCGTGGCCGTTGGGCGTCGGTGGCGCCGATGGCGGCCGTCCTGATGACAGAGGCCGGGTCACGGAGATCCCGCCTTCCTTCCTTTGGTACTCGATGGGCGACTGAAGAGCTGTGGAGTTCAAACAGGGTCAACAAAGTGGTTGGGACTCTTCAGGAATTACGATTTAAGAACATTTAAGGTGATTTAAAGATCTTTAATAGAATTCAAAGGATGTTTTGAGGATGTACTCACCTGACAGGAAGTTGTTCTGTGCGTCCAGCAGGGTGGCGATGGTCTCCACCCAGGTCAACTTGATGCTGGCGGAGGACGCCTGCAGCGTGAATCGCTCCGCCGAGCCACGAGACCACAGCACAAACTTACAGGGGTCACCGTCCACGCTGTCTTGCATTGCCAGGTAACTCACCTGACACAGACATAAATAACACCGTTATCTACAGTACAAACCAGAAGCCTTTAACCAGTGTAAACCAGCATTGACCAGCCTGACCTTGATGCTGTTCTTGAACTGGTATCCAAGGTTGTTGGAGCCTTTGCGCAGAAGTTCGCTGAAGATGATGATCTGCTCGAACAGGAAAACTCTGCGCTCCTTACTGCGAGATAACACTCCTCCGTCCTGCTCCCAAACGCAGAAGGTCTCCTGCTGGAGCAGCTTCCCCTGAGACGTCAACTTCCCCTGGAGGACAGGAGGGCAGGTGAGACTCGGTGTTAACTCAGGGGGTTCCTCAGGGTGCTATCCTCAGTCCTTCTTATTTTAATGTTGGTTAAAGCTGCCCTAATTCTTATTTTAGTAGAACTCCACGACAAGCTGTAGTTGCCAGTCTTGACACTTAAAATAATCATTTTTGCGTTCCTCAGGGTTCTATTCTCGGCCCTTTATATTTTCTAAATGTATTCTCTAAAAGCTGCATTGTTTGCAGGAAGGAAGCAGAACTAAAAAAAAAAACTCAAAATCAGCCTCAAACAAAGTATTTTCATGTTAGCAAAAAAAGCACATTTGTCCCATTGATAATGATAATAATTAAGTTTGGGGTTCCTCAGGGTTCTGTTCTCGGTCCTTTATATTTTCTATTTGGTAAAAGTTTATTTCATGTTTTTCAATTATTTGGAACAACATCAACCTGTTAATTGTTGTCAATGTTAAATAGGTCCTTAATATTTTCTATTTTTTGTGATACTGTCCTCTTTGGTGGACCACAGACAGACAGACAGACAGGTAGACAGACAGACAGGTGTACCTCGTATCCCTGCAGGCGTCCCAGGTTCATCATGTCGTTGCAGCGCTTCGGCACCAGTGACATCAGCTCCACCGCTTTCTGCACACGTTTTTAATATTATGGTTACAAATCATTTAACATAATCACCATGGAAACACCAGACAACATCTCTCAGCCAATCACAACGCAGCATTCTTTGCAATATAAATACGCAGCAGCCGGGACTCACCTCGATCTCCTCACAGTCAAGTCCTGCTTTGGACGTGTACTTCAGAAAATCCTTCGAAACGGACAAACACACAAATAAAAAACGGTTTATCGTGTATTGTTGCATACTGGACAACAACAAAACGTGTTATAAATTAATAATAAATAAGGTTAATGTTTGTGCGGGCAGCAGTAAAGACCTTTAACAGCAGCTGGTATTTGGTGATTCTCTGGATGGGTTTGATCAGATAATCACTGATGGACATCCTGCAGCTGATCTCATGCTGGATCTCCTGCAGACAGACAGACAGACAGACAGACAGACAGACGGACGGGTTCAGTTTATGTTTGGAGATAAAACACAAATATTCTCAGAAACGGCAGTGATGTGACAGGAAGTGATGTGTTACCTCAAAGAAGGTCTCGTACTCGATTACGATGAACTCTGACCTCGGCTTGTTCTGACAGTAAACCACATACATGTGGAGGCGGCGCTCCTGCAACACACACACACATAAGATCAGAACCTCCTACTTTATTTGTAATATTTATATATATATATCAAATTAATTAAAAAATAAATACATAAAAGAATAAGAAAATTAAATTGTGAATACATGATTAAAAAACTGAAATATCTGAAAATGAATATAAATGTATGTCATACTTTAATTATATATTATTAATTAATATGAGTAAGTTACTTAAATAATAAATTATTTAATCTTTGGTGGAAGAAGAAAAAAGAAAAAAATAACGACGCTTTGGTGAAAAATTAGGGGAAATGCAAATAATACAAATAATACCAAAATAAATGAATGTATAGATATCTGGGTACATTAAGGGGATCATAAATATTGTAAAAATAAGTAATTAATTATTAATTTAATTGGAAAAAATCCTTAATACGCTTATTTTTAATAGTTTTAATATTGGTAAATTACTTGATGAATAAATTAACAAACATAACAAGTTCAAAACAAACAATGAATTCCTAAATTAATTACTAAATAACTTCATAAATAAAAATAAATATGTCAATCAACCAATATATCAAATAATGAAGAAGAAATACAAAAATATATAGATACATTTCAGCTGAATAAATTAAAACATACATAGAAAAATAAAATATAAAGATGCATTTAAGCTAAATAAATAAATGTCAAACAATTATATTAATGTTAAATTAAGGAAAAATATAGATACATTTAAGCTGAATAAATTTTTTTTTTTTTAAAACTAAAATAAATGGAAAATTACAAATAATAAGTACAGTAATACATTTAAATCTAACTAAGAAATAAATGCAACATTGAAAAGAATATAGAGATACATGTAAGCTGAATAACTAAATAATAATAATACGTTGAAAAAAATATATGTATTGATACACTTGCTGAATAAATGAATAGATGAAAAAATAAATTAATACACAAAAAAATGAATAAAAGGGTATTTTAGGTAAATTAGGTATTAAAAGTAAAAACTCACGTGTCTGATGAAAAGGTCGGCCAGCAGATCGTGATTCTGGACACAGCGGTCCAGCTCCACCAGGAAGAAACTGAAAGAAACACACACAGTGAGTCTGAGAGAGTGTGTGTGTGTATTAATGTGTGTTTATTATTGTTATTGTTAATGTGTGAGTGTGACGCACTCGCGGTGCCAGTCGTAGATCTGCTGGATGTTTCCGAAGACGATCTTGTCTTTTCCTCTCATGTCCTCCGGGATCCCTCGGACCTCGAGCCGGGACATGAAGCCCTGACACACACACACACACACACACACACACAGAAAATTAATCATATTTCATTTAATATTTTTAGATTTCAACGTTCATCCAAATAAAACTCACCTCCACGATCACACCCAGGTCCTTCACATAGTCCTTCTCTGATTGGATCATCTCGTTCACCACAAACCTGCACACACACACACACACATTTATGAAATAATAATAATTACTATTACTAATATTTTCGGAACATTTTTTCAATGTACTTGTTTACTTTTTAGCAGTACAGAACATGCCCTGACTGAAAAAAAAATTTAAATAATTGTGAATAAAAAAATATTGTAATAAATTAATAAACCTGCACAATATTCTTCTTTAATACATTTATCATTATTATTTTTATTATTATTAATATTTTTTGGTTTTATTTGACTTTAACATAATATTCCCTGACATAGGACCAGAAAATGTATTAAAATTCATACAGTTTAAATAAAAAATAATAGTCATGAAACAATAATAAACCTGCACAATATTTTATTACTATTATTATTGTTGTTGTTATTATTTTAACATTTTAATTTATTTTTTTACAGAACAAACTTTCCCTGACTTATGATCTCACAACAAAGTAAAGAACAAATACTAATCAAAAATATATTTATAATACATATAAAATGTAAAATAAAACAATAATTTATAAACATTAATAATAATCATTAAAAATTGTAATAATAAAAAGAATAATTAACTTTACTTAATTTATTATTACTAATTTTATTTTGGAACATTTTATTTAATTTTTTACTTTATAATGGAACAAAAGATTTGCTGACTTAGGACTTCACAAAAAATAATTTAAAAAGATTAATTTTATATTTTATATATTTTACTATATACTTTCATAAAATATGTAATGTAAAAATAATTATTCAAAATAAATACATTTATCTTTATTATTTAAAAAAAGAATGGCTGTCTTACATGCGTCCTCTCAGTGCTTTATTTCTCTGCTCGGTGTCCGATTCGTTGGAGCCCTGATCCGAATCCAGAGCCTGAAAAAAATAATAAAAAATAATCAGGCAACAGTCAGCCAGGAATTTTAATCCTTGTATTTCGTAGGAATTCTGAAGAGAGAAATCCAGTCCAAGTTTCAATTTTTACATGAAATAAACAAGAGCGAAGCTTTAAGTGTGCAGATGATCGAACAAGTGTGATAATGAAAATCATTTTTGCTGCTAAAATTTTTGAATAATTGATTCGATAAATATGCCAAGTAATACCAAATACCAAAATAATATTAAATATATTCTTCTAAAGAATATGTTAGCATTAATTATTAAATAAAGGTAATTAAATGTGACATAAAATCTTAATTCAGTTTTTTTGTTTTATTTGCAGGAATTACTCTTTTTATTTACATTCATAATTTTACATTTACTCTATTATTAATTAATTAATTGATTAATTTCTTGAAAATCATAACATTATTAATTTATTCTCTCTATTAATTGATAGTTTTCCCTTTACATTTCTCCTTCTGTTTCACCCAAACTAAAATTTCTGTATTTTTTTTTTGTTTCTTGAAAATAGAAAATGAATCAAGGAAACTTGAATAAAAAAGTAAATGAATAGATTACTTAATAAAAAGATGAATAAATAAACACACTTCATCAATGAAATTAATTGTATTTATTTATAAAAAAATGTTTTATTTTTTTGTATTAAATAATTTATTATTTAAAAAAAAAATTGATGTAATTATTAACATACCTATTTGTTTGTCTATTTAATTTTGGAAACCAAAATACTAAAGGAAATAAACTGGTTAATTAATAGTAAGATAAATATATAATCAAGTTAAATCACATTTGACCAATTTAGTAATAACTACATTTTAAAAAATATTATTTTTGGTACATTTAATGGCATATTAATGTATTTATCAGTCCTTAGTTATTTATAATACATATATTTATAACAGTTTTTTTTATTTAGGAATTAATCTATTCATTTATTTATTTTGTCACCTTCCGTCCTCCATAACCTCAAACGATACAGAATTAGTAGGAAGAGAAACAAAATAAAACACAAACACAAAACTACATTAAACACAAACAGGCTGATAATAATAATGAAGTAAAATGAAACTAAAGAAAAACATGGCTGCTGACCTCGGGGTTGTTTGGGTCTTTGATGATCTGCATGGGAGGAGGCAGAGGGGTGTGGCTTTCCTCCTCTGGCTCCTCCTCTCCGCCGCTCTGCCCCGCCTCTTCCTTTCTCGCCTTCTGCACATTTTTTTATTGAATTGGAAAAAAAACACGTTTTCACATTCAATGAACAAATCAGATAACTCAAATATATAAAAAACTAAATATGCTATAAAAAATTTAAAAATATGACAATAGTTTAAATCAAATTTAAAATAAAATAATTAGTTAAATATATAATAAGCGATAAATATTATTTGAGTTTAAAAAAACATTTTCAATTTAATTAATTCTTTAAAAAATAGAAAGAAAAATTAATTGCAAAAATCTCATTTATATAAATACGTTAATCTGCATCATAGTTCGTTTCGTGTGTGTTTATTTACCGCCTGTGCATTGCCAGTAAGGGGCGTGGTCACATCTGGCCTGTTGTCCCGCCTCCTTGTTCTGATTGGAGGTTTCTTCTGTCCGTCAGCTTTTCCTTGACTGAGCCGCCTGACCGGACTGGTCAACCAGCGCTGCAACAAACAATTATAATATGATCAATTTAAAAATTAAAAGACTAAATAAACTGTAAAAAAAATAAAATGAATCACGCCAAAATAACAAATTAGTACACAAACAAAATACATAATAATATTACTAATAGAACACATGACCTAAAATAGCGACCGAAGAAACTGAACAAACACATAAAATATGATTAAATAAAATAGTAATAAAGAAATTGTAAGTAATTGAAATAAATTGGATTAACTAAAGTATAAACGCAAACAAAAGAAATTAAGTAAAATAAATTAAATAAACTAAAATATAATTAACTTAAAAAATGAATGTTAAAAAAACAACATAAAATTAAAAAAATATATAATTGAAACAGTGTACAATAAATTTGATCAAATCTGTGAAAGAAACTAGCAAAAATATAATAGCCCAATATAAATAACTAAAATACAAAAAGCACATTCAGTTTTTAAAAAAGTATTTTATATATATATATATATATATATATATATATATAATATGAGCAAATAAAGCTGAATTTAAAATGTAACTTTTATTCACATTAACCTTATTTTATTTTTAGATTTTTTTATTTTTTTTATTCATTTTTACACATTTATTCGTGATGTTTATTCCATTTGTATCCAAACATTTATTTGCTTTATTGTCATTGTTTTTACTTTTTAAAATGTTTTTCATGCATACAAAAATAAGTAAAAAAACAAACAAAAAAATTCAGAAAAACAAGCTGAAGTTAAGCTGTTTTTACCTTCAGGGTGTTTCCGGTTCCTGAGCCGCTTCGCTTGGGCCCCGGGGAGCTGACGGCGCCGCCTGGAGCTCCGCCCACTCCGTACACAGTGGGGGACGTGGCACCTGAGAGACAAACAAGCGAGACGGTGAGTTCACTGAGCAGCACTCTGAGCGCGGTCGGTACATTTGTATCATCACTGTCTCACTTTGTCCGGTCGTCTGGAGAGCCGAACCTTCAGAGCCATAAAGTCCAGAGTCTGCAGAGAAACACACGGATTAATAAACAGGAAATAAATAAACAAGCTCATTTAAATCTTAATTGTTTTTGAATTCAGGCATTAAAAAAAGTAAATACCAGCACCACAAAGCCAGGAATAAATAATCATCTTAGAATAAGAAAAGGAAAAAAAAAAGTTTTTTAACATAATTTTTCCATCAAAGAAAACTTTATAATAAACATAATAATAATAAAATTACATTTACATATGTAAGATTTGCACAACATTTTCTTTTAACAACAAGCAGGTAGTTTCATGAAATCATATTCATAAAAATATTCACAGTAACCTATATAACAAATAATAATAATGATAATATGAAGGAGAGGAAAAAGGTGATCTTATTTTGACAAAAAAGTAATATAGAAAAAAGTGAAATATTTTTACAAATGCATTTTTATAAATGTTTTTTAAAATATGTAAAAAATATAAGAATACATTGTGTTTTTTTTTTTATAATACAATGATCAAAAGACAAAAAACATGGGAAACGGGTAAATGTGTTGATAAAAAATAGATAATTTTCATAGTGGTCAGCTTTTTTGTTAAATTATGATATTAATAACATTGTATGGATACTTCAGTAAAAAATATTAAGATAAAAAAAATATATTATTATTTCTATGTAAAGAGGCGTGACACACACACTTCCTGTCGTCTCCTGTCAGGTCAGTGAGATTTGACGTCCTGCTGACTGAATACACACACACACACACTTGCTGGGTGTGTGCAGCTCTTGAATAAAACCTGCTTGTCCGGTTCATCTTGTGAAAACACGACATTCCTGCAACATTTAAATTACTAATTGTGTGTGTGTGTGTGTGTGTGTTTCTGTGCCAGTCGAGACACAGTCACCTTGTTCTGTCAATCATTAACCAGCAAAAAAACATGTTGCAGTCTATGGTTGCACATCAGTAATATTATTCATTATTATTATTAATATTATTTAAACAAAAGAAAAATTGGTTGAAACATTATATAAATATCATTTTATATATTATTTAAAGCGTAACTCAGTAAAAAAACAAAAAAAGTTTTACATTAATCAAACATTTATTTCCTCTTATTTACTATATATTTACTGTACTTCCTTCAATGTATACCTCAGTTAAAAAAAATAAAACACCTCAGTAAAAAAAATAAAAAATAATACAAGAAACAAAAGTGTGTTGAAAAAGCTGCACAGAGGTGATATTAATTAGATTAAAAAAATAATTTTCATAGTGGTCAGCTTTTTGTTCAATGCAATAATGAATAATTATATTTCATGTATACCTCAGCAAAAACTATTAAAATAATAAAACATTTGGAAAAAAATCACATCAGTTAAAAAAAGGAAATGATAAATAGATCATGTTAAAGAAGAGACAGACACACACACTTCCTGTCTTCTTCTTTCAGGTCAGAGAGGTTTGACCTCCTGCAGACTGAATACACACACACACACACACACACACACACACACTTGCTGGGTGTGTGCAGCTCTTGAATAAAACCTGCATGTCCTGCTCATCCTGTGAAAACACGACATTCCTGCAACATTTAACTCACTCTGCGTGTTTCTGTGCCGGTCGAGACGATCACACACACACACACACACACACACACACAGACAGACAGACACAGTCACCTTGTTCTGTCACTCATTAACACACACTCTTTCTCTTTCTTCCTCCAACATTAAAAACCCACCTCGCTCGTCCTCTCCCTCTCTCATAATCCATCCCCACACGGCAGAGCAATCCCAGCATGCACCACTGCCCCGCCGCATGCTGAGGCATCAGTCCATTCAGAAAACAAAAACAGGTGTTTCAGAATAAACTCAAAGTGACAGAGACGTGTTTCTGTCGCTGCACAGCGCCAAATGACACTACAGTCACAAGTCTGCAGGGCCGGGCTAAACCTCGGGGGCGGGTCCAGAGGAAGGAGGGGGTGTGGCTTACATACTAAGAGAATTTGTACTAAAATAAAAACAATAACAAATGTCTTCAGTAACATTCAAAAAGGTCACTGCTGACAGTAACATAATCAAATTAAATCACTTAAAAAAACAAAAAACAAACATTTAATGACATTTTAATTAAAATATATATATATATTTACTGCAAACAAAGAAGAACAAAATGATAGTTCTAATTATTATACATGAAATAAAATATTATACATTAAAATAAAAAAAATAAAGAAAATAAATACAAATATTTTATTTGAATAATAATCTAATTATTAACTTACTGAAGTATACATTATTTGATACGTTAAAATTAAATAAAACTAGAAGAAATAGGGGAAAATTATTAAATAATAATAATTAAATAGAATAATAATTATTAGTAAAGTACTGAAATATCCATAAAATAAATAAGATTCAGTGAATGAAAAAAAATGTGATTAAAACAATAAAAGAGGAATGCCCAAATTACTATGTATTGAATAGAATAAATAAAAAACATTAATTCATTTAATAAAAAATAATACATGATTAAAAACAAGGAAATAAAGCTGACTATACTACACTATAAAAATTAATTTTTGGACCAATTTTTGATTATTATTCTAATTGATATTACATATGTGCACCTTTTACAAATGTAAGAGAACAAAAAAAATAAAACATGATAATGAATAAATTAATTAAATGTAACTAAACTATAAAAATAAAATAAATCAGTAAAATAAATGGAAAACAACAAAAAACCACGAAGCAGAAATTAAACTAAATAAAAGAAAATAAACAGGAGAACAAAACAAACGCTTTATTTTTAAACTGCAGCTTCCCGTTGTTTTCTGCCGGAGAGCAAAGCACAGCAGGGCGCCACACACACACACACACACACACACGCTGTGAGGATGTTAAGCTGCAGATTCCTGTTGAGTCTGAACCTCCTTCAGGTCAATGTTTAACTGAAACCGTCTCACCTCTGGATTGTCTGTCTGTCTGTCTGTGTGAGATTACAGATTCAAACCAGAACCACAAAACAGAAAAACTTTATCTTTTAATATTGTGTTAGCATGAATAGAGATGCTATATTAAAATAATCATTACCATCATTACTTCTGAGGACTTTTGGTTTGATGTTGTCGGGTGTTTTTTATTGTGTCCGCACGGGAAGAAGAACCAGGAACGATTGTATTTCCTAGAATAGTGTTTTAAGGAATTTTTTTAGCCCCTGTTTCAGAGTCAGTAAGTGTAAAACTTACATTAGTGTGAATAAAATAAAATACAATAAAAAACAATGAAAGAAACCTATCCAGATAGTTAAAATAGAAATATCTAACAGATTAAAAAAATACAATAAAAAACAAAAAATACACACAAAAAATGTAGGCTTAAAAAAAATGAATTAGAAAATTATG
>CAFUXE010002313.1:16579-30189 GCA_903364295.1 Serranus cabrilla | reverse complement strand
GGTATGTTGTGTTTTATATTTTCTACGAGTTCATGAATGTACGTTCTATAATTGTATATTTTATGCTATTTTATATTTTTATTTTGCATAATTTTATATTATTGTATATTCTATTATTTTAAGTTATTGTTATTATTGTTTTTTTCAAAAACGTAATTATATATTATATGATATAACATTGTATGTCAATATTATTTTGTATTCCATATTTTTATATTTTTTCATTTTATATTACTTTATGTTTTATTATTTTGTTATTTTATATCGTCTTGTTTTATATTATGTTATAGTTACAAGATTACAAGACAATAGAGGCAAAAATAATGTGGAGAATCAAATGGACTTAGTATCCACTAAAATAAACAATAATAATTAATCATGTATTTCGGTTGATATGAATAGCTCAATATGAATAGCTCATGAGCTTTATGTTTTATTTTATTCTAAAAATCACATGAGGGATAATAACATAACAATAGTAATAATAATACAAATGTATAATAATAATAATAATGATGTGATAATAGTGCTGAAAATCGTAATTATAAATATAATAATAATATTGAATTTTCTGAAACCACCAAAAGTTATAAAGAAAAGACAACAGTGTCTGAATCTACAGCGCCATCCAGAGGCCAAAGTAACACACAGCAGCCTTCTGCATACCTGAAGAACTATTCATTTATTCATTTAAATTCTATACAAGTCTGTTTGGACCATTTTAAAGGACCTTTTTTTTTTATGTAATTTGATAAAATATCAAACTGAACACTTAAGCTATTTTACCTTAAATTATCCACTTACATACCTAAGCTCTTCGAACAGGATATTTACTTATTATTTTATGTATTTCTTTACATCTTTTAATTGTTTGTATTCACATGAGGCAGTGGTTAAATCAACTTTATTTTTGTGTTAATCTTTGTTTTTATGTGTAAAGACTGTAAAAATAAGGCAGATATATACACTTCATTGATCCACTTTGGTGCAGAGGGACGCGTTGGGGCTCGGCGTTGCGCGTTGACATCACGGTACAAGCGTAACGTGATGACGTCATGTTACCGGAGAAACAGAAGAGCGTCGGCCTCCTCGGATGCTATAGCTAACTATGCCAATCAGCTTGAAAACGGTGTTTTCGCATCTTTATGGCGTTTATAAATCCATTTTAAACGTTGATGAGCTAAGGTGAAGGTTTTGTGACCGGTTGGCGACGCGTTTTAGTTCAGTTATTGTTCGCTTATAGTGAGCTGCGTTCGCTAAAACAGCAAACAGGGCTAGTTCCTAGTACTCAAGACGCTTTTGCTCACAGGTGTTATGCGAAAATCTGTGGCCCGTCAGTTTCTGTGCGATTAAAGATTAAACTATCGACCAAACATTGACAGGTAAAGTGTAAACACACACACACAGTCAGAAAATTGATTACGGGTCGTAAATCCACACAAAGGGGAGACTTGGGGAACATTGTTGCTTAAATTTAGTAATTTTTGATAGGAGTCTGGTGTGAATGATTGCACTAATTAGTTGCTCCTCTCCTCATTCTTGAAATAAAAGTACTCAGATATTTTATCCGAACTAAAGCAGCAAATATTACAACTAAGCATTAAACTTTTTACTAGAGTCAAAGTACAAAACTATCAGCTTGAAACTTTACTGAGAGCACCAAAGTAAAAGTGCAAATGCAAAGATAAGTAATTAAATAAATAAATACACGTCATTTCATTATTTTTCTGTTTTTATACATATTTCTATGCATTTGCATTCATTTTAAAATTAACCTGTACATTAATAATGGATACATTATAATGACTGCTTTGGTAAATTAAAGACTCAGTAAATAAAGAAGAAAATATGTAAACTAAAAAATAAAAAAATTTAGTCACAATTAGTGTCACTTGTTATAAAATAAAGCTTAAGTTCATTTAAAAATAAATAAATAAATAAGCATTGAAAGAAAAATAATAAAATGTAGATGGCAGGCAGTAAACAAATGTAATACATTACATTTATTCAAATTCATCTTCATATTTGATAGTGTTTTCTTTTTTTTATGCATTTGTTTATTATTAATGGCAGCTTTAGTCCTCCATTCTCCACCTTTTTGCTATCACTTCAATCAGACCATTATTTTTGTTTGAGATTATGGTAAAAACAGTGTTTGCAGAAGTTTCTGTCACACCGTTTAGGCTTCAACTGTTTACTTTAACAAATTTTTTGTGATAAAGGATTTAACAGTGAGGATGGAGCCGACAGAGGCTGGGGAGGAGGCTGTGGTGACGGAGCTGAAGAGGCAGCTGGAGGACAAACACCTGAACCCAGAGCAGAAAATCAGCCTGCTGAACCACAGCTTAAACAGTGAGACACCCAGTGTCATACCTGTCTGTCTGCACGACACAACACACACATTAGATTCCCTTTAGGGCTGAGGGTGATCATTTTATAATAATGTTTTCATATATTTAATTGGAAACCATACAGAAAAAATATATTTAATGTTCAAACTATAAACTTTTTTTTATTGAGAATTATGCTATTTATAGAGTAACTGATTACCAATAATTAATAAAAAATATTGTTTCATTATTATTTGTTTATTATTTTTTAAAATACTGTGCAGTATTACTTTGCAGTGTTTTGATTCATTTCAAATATGATATAAAAATATAAGATGTGTTAGTAAGTTATTTTAAAAAATCGATTACATTTTGAATTAATACATTTACAAAGTTCATAATTTTGAAAAATACAATTTCTATTTAAATTTGCAGCATTTCAAATAATTTAAAAGTAAAAAAATTAAATTATTTTTGTATTATATAAAATTAAATATGTTTTATAATTATAATTCTGGTATTTTAAATCAATTATTTGAGTAAAAAAAATTAACCAATTATTTTTTACATTAATTCAAAAACATTTAAACATTTTTAATGTATTGAATTTTATTGCAATTTTATCATTTTGAAAAACAAAATTGTAATTTAAATTTCAATTATTTTAAATTGTATACATCTTGGAAAATATATGATATCATTTTTATATAATGTAAAATAAAAATATATTATTAAAAAAATTTTAGTATGTTAAATATTTGAAAAAATGTGCCATTTAAAATAATTTTATAACGATTTCTTTTACATGTATTTTCCTGCATGTGTGGAGTTAAAGATTAAGGTAAAGAAGATAAAGTACAAACAGAATTTGTCTCTCTGTCCGTCCTTCAGAGGCTCTGAACGATGCGGCGCTGCAGACGGACAGCTCTGTATTGACTCGTATGAAGTCTCAGCTGTATCTGAGCGGCGTCCTGAGTCACTGCGTCCGTCTTCTCTCTCTGGATCCCAGAAGTCTCAGAGGAAACTGGGGCGCCACCGCCACGCTCGCCCAGCTTACCAGGTACATCAAACACATTCACTGTTAGTCACTGCCATTTATTTTAATTTAGTTACATTATTTAATAAAAAAATATATATATTTTTTAATTAATTTAATTTGTTTAATTATTTCATTACTTGTTCCATTTATAGTTTTATTTAATTTTTTTAATATTATGATTTGCAATATTTTTATTCATTTAAAATGTCAAAAAACATGAAAAAGTTTGTTTTAGTGTTTTAAATTCAAATAAAAAAAAAAATTAATGTATGTGTTTTAAATTAAAAGTAATATAAATGTTTTGGCTTTTTAAATCCATTGCATTTTCATCAATTTCCAAAGTTCATCATCCTAAAATGTTTTACATTTGAAATATTTTAAAACTTCCAAAAATACTTAAAAAATATATTTCAGTATTTGAAATTATCTTTTATATTTAAAAAGGTTATTTGAGAAAATAAGTATTTAGTTTATTGTATATCTTATAGCCTTTAAAACATGTTTTTTTATTTACTTATTTGCAGTATTTGAATTAATTTAATTAATTTGATCATTATATTATATATTATTATTATTTGTACTATCTTTAGATATATTCAAGTTTCTAAATAATTTCAGATGTTTTTTAAATATTGGTATTGTGATTTGCATTATTTTGATGAATTTCAAACATCAAAAAATCTATTTAAAATAACACATTTACTGATTTTAAATATGTCACTTTTTCAATCAAATTTAAGTATGTATTTTTAATTTAACAGTTCTATAAATCATTATTTTTTGTCTGTTACATTTTTTTGATTAGCAAAGGTTAGCATTTTGAACAAAAAGTTATGAAAAATACATACTTTAAAAAAATTGTTGTGTTAATATATTGAATAATGGTAGTATAGCACCTCTCATACAGACGACGGTCAAGTTGATAAAAAATAATAAAAATGTCATTAAAAAAATAAAACAAAGACAAATACAAAAAGAAACATCAAAGAGCTTTAAGAAGAGTTATTGTAATAAAACTACTTTAAATAAGAATTTACCCTTTTTAAACTGAGGTTTTGAATGCGCCGAGATGTTTCACTGTCTGTCCAGTTCCTGCTGTGTTGGTGTGGAGCCTGTTAAACACTCACAGGCCTTTCATAGGCTGTTCCTGCCATCAGTCATGGACGGCCTGCTGTCATTGGCCAGTCAGCTGCTGAGGCGGGCAGAGGTAAGACAACTTCCAGATATTAATTTTACTTTTAATGTTAAAGTGTTTGACTTGAACTGTCTCTCTCTCTCTTTCTGTGCCTGTCTGTCTGTCAGTGCGTCACCATCTTCAGGCGGGTGATGGACTCAGTGGGCTGGCTGCTCAGAGCTCACACTCAGCTCACCTCTCAGGGTGAGTCACCTTCACTGCTCACCGCCGTGTTTATTGACTATTGATCACTGATATCCTGAAAGGTGCAGCAGTTAAAGCACTGTGTTCCTTTGTTGTTATATATGAAATCTATATAAGATGTTGCAGCTCTTTGGAATCAGCACAATCAGGACTAAAAGTGTGAACAACTTTGTGCAGAATAACACAATTATCATGACATCAATTATAAAACAGGATCTGGTTTGTGCAGACACTTTATTTTTCGACACATTTTAAATGACACATGTTGAATAAAGTGATTTTGACCAAAATATCCCAATTTTAAGCTTCGTTTTGGTTACTTTTTCTTTCACTTTCGTAAGTGATGATCCATTCAAGGACCGTGGGAAAGTTCAAACTCAGAAGATAATGCTTGTTCTTACTGTTTCTTTGTATGATAAATGGTGGATTTTGGGCTTTGGGGTTAACACATCAAAGAGAAAAAACAACACACAAACTAATTAGAGCAGCAACGTCTTTGTTCTGTGAGCTAAAATTTCTGTTTTTGTCAATGGAGTCTGGTGTATTTCTCTCTCTCTCTCTCTCTGCAGTTCTCAGCTCTGTCCACTATGAGCAGATCCAGATGTGTGATGAAGTCAGTGTGTCACTGCTTTGTGTCCAGATGTGGATTCAAACCTGCACAGCCAGCAGGTAACACAAACACAAACACACACACACACACACACACACACACCACACACAGAGAAAGAAACATCCTGAATCGCTCCCTCTCCCTCGTTCACTCTGCAGGGACTTTCTCTCGGGTTTGAGCGACGACTCCGTCCTGCTGCTGCTCAACGAGGCCGTTGGCCAATTAGCCGTCAGCTCTGACCCGGCAGTGGGCGGGGCCTCTGTCAGACTGATCCTCCTCATGGCCAGTCAACAGCAGCTCAGGGTCCAGCCCCTCCTCCTCCGCTTCAGAGGCAACATGATGTTGATATCATTTTATTAGGTCAATAAGTGTCAAGTGTGCCAAAAGGTCAGAGGTCACGCTGTCTGTCTCTGCAGGTCTAGACAGCTTATTGGACAAAGACTGGAGGGGGCGGGGCTTCGATCAGGAAGTGGATCAGCTGATTAAACTCATCCAATCTGAGATACAGAGTTACCCACAGGTCTGCTTCTCTACCTGTCTGTCTGTTCACCTGTCTGCCTCTCTACCTGTCTGTCTGTTCACCTGTCTGTCTCTCTCTTGTAAAAGCTTTATTTGGCTTACATAATGAGCATGTTTGGATAACACCCCAAAAATGTCTTTCTGGATAGAATTCACACTCTCAGGTCGACCTGTCAGTCAGTCTGATTGACCTCTGACCCCTCCTCTTTGTGTGTAGGTGTCTTCTGAGCGTGTGCGGGCTGCGTGCGTGATCCAGGCGGCGTGGAGGTCGTACCGGACCAGACGCAGAGTGAAGAGCCTGAACAGAGCGGTCAGCATGCTGCAGAGGAGATACAGGTCTGTAAAAGTACTGATCCTACACAGTGAATTTAGGTCAAATATAAAAGTGTTCTAATGTTATGTATGATATTAGATTTGTATTACTCATGCATTAATTAACTATAAACGAATGATTAATCTGCTGATCATTTTCTCCATTCATCGATTTATTGGTTGGTTTGTGGAAACAGTGAAAACATTGACAATTGAGTATAATTACTCATATATTCACATTATTATAAAATAATAATTAAAGGAAAACCACATGAACACTTTGTCTTATTTCAGGAGTAAAACAAGTCCCTGGTGGAGGAGGTAAAAAGCCAATACAGTGCTAATGTTAGCTAGCTAAGGTGCTAATTATCTTACCTGGATGATGCATCATCCAAGTGCGACTGATCCACACAATGCAGTTTATAAATTGATTGAAACTCGGTTCATCTGCTTTATATATTACATGTCAAGCAGCACATGAACGACTATGTTGACTTTAACATTTAGCAAAGCAAGCAGGGGGCATCATATTTTCATCATAACCTTTTCTCATCAACAATTAATGACACAGTAAGCCTTGATTTCCAACAGACTACTTCAGACTGGTTTCTGTGGATTGATCACGGACTGAACGTCAAACGGGGCCGTCGTGATCAGTCCTCCTCTAAAAGTCTTCTGCCTATTTGAGTTTACAGAACTCAGCACTGATTCCATACAAGTAAAAACAAACTCCAGCGCAGAGCGGCTGAGTGAACGCGGTTTCGACTCCGTGGAGGAAGGTCATGGTTTCAGAGACGCTGTAGAAGGACAGAACACCCGCACTGTGATCCAGGTACACTCCCACTCTGGAGGACGGAGGACCTGAGACCGATGTTTGGACATTGTTGTGCCAGAATTCATAAGTGGTGTCGTCACAATATAACGCCCAAGAATTGTCATTTCGTCCGAATACGCATTCATTCCAGCCCCCCGTTCTGCTGATGTTCCTGTATGCGACGGCTATGTAAAGTCCTCCTTTTCGCTCTACCTCCCAGTAACAACGTCCAGTCAGACTCTCCTTGCTCAGGACCTGCTGCCAGCTGGTAAATCTGGCTGGGTGATGGGAATAAGACTGTGGATTCAGCAGGAATGTTGCTTTCCTGTTGCTCTCCGTTAACAACAGACATTTGTGTGCCGTGTTCGGATCCAGGGTGATTTGACGAGAATGATTTAAGAGCTCATCTCTGGAAGTGTTTGTCCACATCTCTCTCAGAACGTCCTTCAGTTTGTCTCTGACTCGTGACACGGCCTCTGTCACGTGGTCGAAGCGGCACAGAGGACGGATCTGGATGCCGGGTGCAGACGGGCTGAGCGCGGACAGTGAGGGGAAGCTGTGTAGAAACTGGTTGTGGTCCTCTGTGCGTGAGAGCTGCTCCAGCTCAGCGTCTTTCCTCTTCAGCTCTCTGATCTCCTGCTGCAGCTTCTCCTTCAGCTCCCTGACTCGACTCACTTCAGTTTCCTGCAGGGATCTGACCTGCTGCTTCACCTCGGAGCTCCTTTTCTCCATGAGACGGATCAGCTCAGTGAACGTCTTCCCGCTGTCCTCCACTGCTTTATCAGCAGAGCCGTTGATGGCCTCCAGCTCCTGTCGAAGCACCTCTACGTCTTTCTGTCTGTCCTGGATTCTCCGCTGGACGTTGAGGCGACTCACCTCGAGCTCTTTCTGCCTCTCGCTCCTTTCTGCCGCAGCTGAGACCGTGTCGTGGCCTTTGTGTTCGTCCACAGAGCAGAGATAACAGATAGGCCGCCGATCGGTCCGGCAGAACATCTTCATCACCTCATCGTGACGAGAGCAGATGTTCTCCTGCAGCTTCTTGGTGGGCTCCACCAGCTTGTGCTTCTTTAACTGAGGTACATCATAATGAGGCTGGAGGTGTTTCTCACAGTAGGACACCAAACAGACCAGGCAGGACTTCAGAGCTTTCAGTTTTCGCCCGCTGCAGAAATCACAGGCCACATCTTCAGGTCCTGCATAGCAGTGAGCAGCAGGAGAAGCACGGAGGCCAGTCTTCTTCAGCCCTTCCACTAATTCTGCCAACATGGTGCTTTTCTGCAGGTTTGGCCTCAGCGCGAAAGTCTTCCTGCACTGCGGGCAGCTGTAGAGATGTTTACGATCTTCTCCATCCCAGTGTGTTTTAATACACGTCATGCAGTAGCTGTGTCCACAGGGAATAGTGACTGGATCCTTCAGTGGATCCAGACAGATCGAACAGGAGAAAGAATCCTGGTCCAGCTGAGCTCCTTTCTGCGCCATTTCACCTCTCAGAGACCACGACTACCTGACTGTGACTTTCCTGTAAACCCTTATCAAGGGTTCAAGGTTTCAGGTTTATTGCCAACTAAGGGAGGAGTTATCAAGTTTATCTACATTACAGGATAAGGAGCAGCACTTGGAATTTGAACTTTATTTCCTCCTTTGAAACAAAGTCTCTGTATACCTGCTCAACATCTGAAATACTAGACATTTGTGCTTCATGCCCCCATATTTCTCTTTTAATGTGTAAAAACCTAGAAACAAATGAAGTGGAGTAGAAGTACAAAGTGGCATTTAATGGAAAAACCTCAAGTTTTTTATTTTAGCACAGTGCTTGATAAACTCTGAATGTGTTTTTCAGGGCTCGGAGGAGACAGCAGGAGCAGCAGAAGGAGGCGCAGCGATGGGAGGAGGAGTTGAAGTATCAGGTGAGAGGAAAACTGCAGTTTACTGAGCACTGTTACTGCACGGATAGATCATAATAAGCTGACTTCAAATACCACTATTGTAGTAATAAGGGTGTGTTTATTAGGTGTGTGTGAGGCGTCAACAGGCGAGGAGAGAGTTCCACCAGAAACAGAGACAGCTGCTGCAACAGCTTCCTCCTGGTGCGTAAACACACACACACACACACACACACACATGACAGGGTTCTGTTTAAACCAAACTCCATTAAAAAAATTCATGATTTAAGCAACAGCATTTCATAAGTTTCTCCTCTGTGTGTGCAGCAGTTCAGTAATGACGTTTCTAACTGTGTGAGTGTGTGTCTATGCGTGCGCCTATGTGTGTGTGTGCAGACCAGGTGCAGTCTTACCTGCACGAGTGCGAGCGGCGGGCGGCCGTGGTGATCCAGAGCTTTTGGAGAGGTTTCAGAGAAAGACGACGCTACGACAACAACACACGCCGACAGACACACACACGGAAGCAGCAGCAGGCCGCCATGACGCTGCAGAGAGCGGTACACACACACACACACACACAATTGGTTTTTCCATCTCTGAGTGGATTGCAAGAGGAACATGAGGAAAGTCAGCAAACTAATTTATTTATTTACTTTTTATTTAGTTCTGTGGGACATATTGAAAGCGTAAAGAACTAAACAAAGAGAGAAGAAGAAAAATCTATAAAATAAGAGAATAAATCATTTAATAAAACAATTAAAAAGGAAAATAAAAATAAACAAATAAAATAACAGAAGAATAAATCAATAAATAAAATAAGGGGAAAAAAAACCTAATAAATCAATTAAATAAGAAAATATAAATAAACAAATAGAAGAATAGAAGAATCAATAGAAAAATAGATAATTAAAAAAATCAATGACATAAGAAAAAGTTAAAGTAAGAGAAATAAATAAATAACTTTATAAGTCAATGAAATACCAAAATATTGATAGAGGAATTTATTACCATTAATTAATAAAATAAGCAAATTAATCAATATAATAACATACAAAAAAATAACTTTACAAATCAATGAAATAAGAAAATATTAATATAAATTGAAAATAATGGAAGAATAAAAAAATTTGAAAAATACATAGAATTTTCTTAAACTGCTGGCTGATGTGGGCGCCTCCTTTTTTTTTCAGGTGCGTCTCTTTCTGCAGAAACGACAAGCAGCAAACGTCCCGCCCACAACGTCTTTCTGGATTGGTCAGAGCGGTTTGACAGACAGCCGGAGGGTGGAGCTAAAGAGACAGGTGGAGGAATACGTCTCTCTGCATCCTGTGAGACACTTTAACTCTTCATAGTTTAAAAGTCCTATTTCCAAAACTCGTCAGACGCATTACCCATGATGCTTTGTGTTCTGTGTGTGTGCGCACAGTCGTCCCGTGTGTCCCGTCAGGAGTGCGAACGCCTCCACGAGGAGGTGCAGCTGCTGCTGCTGTCGGAGCTCCAGAGAGGAGGAGGTCAGAGGAGGGAGGAGCAGAGGGTGGAGGCCCTGCTGGCTCACACACACACACAGCTGGAGCTGCTCAGAGGTCTCACACACACACACACACACACACACAGACTAAATCAATACACAATATAAATGACTAAATAGATAAATAAATACATCATTAATTAACCAAAATGTGTATAAAGATAAATACATAATTTAAAAAATGTGACATTAATTGATATTTTTTATTTAAATATGCTTCTTTATTTATTTTCTGTGTACCTATATCCCTCTGTTTATTTATTTATATTTTTTTTGACATTTCCTTATTTTGGCATTTATTTTTAATTTAACATTTATTTACTATTTTGAAAAACTTTTTTATGAACTTATTTATTAATTATTTAGCCCGTTATCTGTTTACCCAAACCTATTTATTTCTGTAATATTTCTTTTTATAATTTCTTCTAAAATTCTGCAAATTAATTAGGGGCCTGTCATTCATAAAGTTTCATGATGTCATCTCTTTACATGTTAATAATAAATTAATGAAGTTAACACATTTAAACATAAAAAAAAAAATGAATACCAAATAAATAAAATCTAATTGTAAGAATAAATAAACTTCTATCTAATGATAAATACAAAAATATGAAAAATATAATTTATATATAACTATTACTATGACATACTACTGTTCCTTTATTTATTCATTATTGTCATTCTAAATTCTTTTTACATTTATTTATTTACATTTACATTACTTCTTCCTTATGCAAATGTCTTCAGATAATTTCTTCAGCACTTTTTAATGTTTTAAACAAATAAATAACTACATTAAAAAATAATAATTTGATCGTAAATTACAAATAAATAAAAATGTAATGCAAGAATGAAAAAAATCAATAAATAAAAGGAAAAAAGTGAATTTTAAATGAAACCCCGTCTCCCCTCAGATGCCCCGCCCCTCTCTGTCATCACAGCTGCAGACGCCGACGCCTTCCTGAGCCCCTCGGGGCCCGTCGCTGCCCGCGCCCGCGACGCCCACAACGCAGCGCTGCAGGCTCGCAGGCTGCCCTGGTGGAGGACGCTGGGGGAGGTGACCATCGACGGCGGGGGCAGGAACACATTTAGCTCCGCCCACCTGCAGGAGCTGGAGGCGGAGCTTGGAGGACTGTTTGTCGGCGGGTCAGCGGGCTTCACTGAGGCGGATGGACTGAACCTTTAACCTGAGAACTGTTCTTAGTTCGGAAACCAGACAAGTGAGTTTTAAAGTAGCATTTTATTAGATATTAAGTTTAATATATTCAAAATGTGTCCAATTATTATGAAATATGCAAGACACTGCTTGAAAAATGTAATATTTATACAAACAAAATTCCAAACTCTGTAAAGTCTTGAGTGCCTGTAACACCTTCCCCCGATTATCCACATTTAAAATATTAAATATTAATATTTGATTCTAAGTTTCCAGTATTTCTTTTTTCAAATGTATATAATCCTTCCATGACATAATTCTTTTAAATGTTTTTACCAAAACACAAAGCAGCGAGGCTTTA
Source organism: Serranus cabrilla (assembly GCA_903364295.1). Taxonomy (NCBI): domain Eukaryota; kingdom Metazoa; phylum Chordata; class Actinopteri; order Perciformes; family Serranidae; genus Serranus; species Serranus cabrilla. Next base: position 18,259 of record CAFUXE010002313.1, on the reverse strand, counting down.
ATATGACTTTAATACATGACTTTTTTTTGGTTTCTGTAATATAACACCAAACAATATCATAAATAAAACAATAAATTACTCAAGAAATAAATAAATGTGTCATATAACTTGCCAAAAATAATATGAAACAAAGGTTTAGGCATGAATATATTTATAAAGTAAAATTAATTGCTTGTGTTTTTATTTATATTTGTATTGATTCCCACATATATTTACTTTGCAATTAGATTTTTTAATTAATTTTTAATTTATACAATTATTTAATGTATTTTATTTATATAATGTTAATACATTTTTTCCTATTGTAATAGTCAGCATCAACCACCAGAGGGCACTCTGCAGCAGAGCCCAATTTTCTTTTGTAATAGCTATGCAAATTATTTAATTTCCTGTTTAATCTTCACTATTATTTATTGACTGTTTCTTTATTTTTCTTTATTTTAAGTTTTATCTGTTCTATCTATTTTATTTTTTTTTACCTTATTTCTTTCTTCTTCTTTTTTTAATAATTAGTTTTTGGGATTTCTTTTTTAAATGTAATATTTGACAAAAGGTAAAAATTGTTACATTTAAAAATACATTAGAAATAATTATAAATAGAAGCATAAGTAACTAGTTTAAAATATGCTTGGAATAAATCAATATTTTAATTCAAATTAAACAGGAAAGTAAATGAATAGGGGAAGTAATACATGGGTAAAACACAAAGAATAAAAAAAATATTACAATTTATCAATTAATTATGCCTACAATAATTTTTAACTAAATTAGGCACGGTATAAAAGTAACCCCAGATGGTCTTCAGGAAACCCTTAATTAAACAATATCTACACCTTAAAGCCTCAAAGTGGAATGAAATGTGTCCATGGGTAAAAAACAATTAAGGTAAAAACCTGAAGGTGATATGGGGAAAAAAAAGATATAGACTGTCCTGCATAGATATTGTTACACTCCCACAGGGTTAAAAATATGGGATTTATTAATGACAGTCTGTGCATTATGGGAATGTTTTTGGAATCGCCAAAGTTACGTCTCATTGGATAAAACTGTTGTACAACTGAGTAAATGTTCATTAGAGAATTAACAGCTGGTAACTGGTAACATGTGCTGTGTGGATTCTCCAATGTTGATGGACGGTTTCAGCACATATAGTTACATCAGTGTCCGTTATGCTTCCTGCCTTTTTGTTTTTTTATTTATTTTTGCTTGTTTATTTATGGAAATGTTAGTCAGTTTTGTAAGTCAATAAAATTTGACTTACAAAAACAGATTCCCTCATTAACTTTAATATTTTTTTTTTCTACCCTTATATTTCTTTCTCTCTTTTTTTAAATGTGGTGTTTATTTTATTTTATTTTTTTAATTAAATTTGATGTAAAGGAAAAAAACAATAAAAATAAACAAACTGATAAAAAAACAACAACATTAGAAATAAATAAAAAGTAATAAATGAATGAAAAAATAATAAATGAATAAATAAATAATTTGGATAATTAATACAAAATCATTTTTATTGTATTATTTATTATTTACATTAATTCATTGAGTTTTTGGCAGCTTTAATTAAAATTAAATAGAGTAAACAAGCAAAAATAGAAATGTACATTTTTTAGATCAGTCTTGGTAAATTTAATGGCATATTAATGAATTCATCCAGTCATTTTTTTTTTTTTTTTTTAA
>CAFUXE010002310.1:0-26047 GCA_903364295.1 Serranus cabrilla | reverse complement strand
TTTTACGTAACTATGTCACACTTTGGTAACTAATTCACTTCTGGCATTTACATAAATTTACTTACTGTTTGAAATGTCTCTTATAATGCCTAACCAGGACATTTTTTGCCCTAAATGTAAGTCAGTGTTTTTTTTAGCCTAAATTAAGCCTAAAACCGTACATGTATGTATAATGACATGTGTGCTATTTCTAGAACGGTCTGTTCGCTCCGTACCATGATCTGCAAAATGCAGGTCATTTTGACAAACACATCATATGTGTCATTACGGTTGGTATTGACAAACGATCTATTCTGTTGTTTAGGTTGGAGATCTTGTTGGTTAGTCTGAAGGTGCTGGGCAGCACCATAGACATTCATTAGTAGCGGGTATACATCCAGGGAAATCAAAACATGTACAGCTGAATATATTAAGGTTTCAGAATTAGATGATATAGACTTGAACCAGCGCGCAAAAGTGTAATATTTTATATTTCAATTTGTTCGTTTGACATGCAAATCCCGTAAACATCCTGTTCCTCTGCTGATGATCATTCCTCCTGTTTCCTCTCTCTCTCCCACGTACACTGCTTTTTATAATTCTGTGTAAATACGAGAGGCGATATAATGCATAAGATAAGGATTTGATTAAAAAAACATTCAATGCTCCAGAGAGATACACAAGAACCAATTAATGTTCTAGTCTGAAACACAGCTGTCACACACAGCAAATAGCAGATTAGACTCCCCGCTTGCCTCTTCGTCCCCCACGCTTGGATTTTGTTTAGTTATGTTGAGCACCTTTTATGCTCACAGAATATTGATCAGAGACGCGGGAGTGCGGCATGTTAGTTAGTAAAGGACACGAGGGGCGTCGGAAAGCCTTTGGCTCCAGCCAGTCAACTCACCCGTCGTGGTTGAGCCTGCTAATGTGATTGGCTGAGCTGCGAGAAGTGGTTTCCATCAATGAAGACAGACTTTACCCCCAGGTAGCCGATCAGGAATCTGATCACGAGCGCCTGGTTTTCACTGGATCATCAATCCATGAGTCTGTCCTAAATAATAGCTTGAGTTAGCGAAGCATGAAACAACGGCTGTCAGTGAATGTTAAATTCATCTATTATCACAAAGAGAGAGTTGAACAGTGCGTTGCAAGGAGCTGATGATTAAAAAAATGAAATCTCAAGATTATTAAGCAATAAAAGGAAAGAAACAGTGCAGTTTTAGTGTATATATATGACAGTAAAAGGATTTAGTGCTGCTGTGTGGAGAAAAACCTTCAGAAACAGTATTAATGTTTAGGCTCTTTTAATGCTTCTGCTCATGTCTTCTCAATTATTAGCTTAGCTTACGACGGCCCATCATGATGATCCACATTGTATAAGTGAGCAGCAAATGAATAATCTATAATCATAAAAAGCCTCATAATAAGAGCACTTTGCATTTCGGGCGTCTGCAGGAGGATGACTACACAGACCTATTGGCTATGGGACATGTCTAAATGCAAATCCTCGCACAGATGTGCATCCTGTCTCTGCCACAGGCCTGCAGGGTGAGCCAGCACATAAAAGGAGCAGGATGAAAACCTCTACTGAAGTGCAATTATTAATAAAAAAAAAAAAACCTCCTAACCATATCTTTGAATTGAAAGCCTGAATAAAGAGCGTAGCAGAGGAGAAGATACGAGTGCAGAATCCTGTAGCCGCTCTCTCATGAGACGTTTATTATGGACGGAGGATTTGATGAATCACATTTACCTTTACAGTTTATGAAAGTGAGAGGAAGACAGAGACAATGATAGATGGACAGCTGCCTGGTGAGAGTTGGACACAATTGTGAGCTTGTGGAGAAGATTGCGTCATGCTCTCAGCAGGCAACATATTGAATCTAAATGTGCTCTCTGCTTGGAATGACGAATCCCAAGGGAGATGCCCCAAATATTTATATGACTGCCAGAGCTACTAGTGGCCCACAGGAGCAATTTATATATAAATATGTGTGTGCTATAAATGTATTTATCTGAGTTCATCTCTTTCTTTAACATTGGAGCAAAACACCTCATGTCCCCAGATACATTCAGCCATAAAGCAGGTTGAGTGGTGGTAAAATATAACTGAAGAGCCTATAAAACAGAACAGCAGGTGGGAATAGGAGAGGAGATCTTTGTTTCCTCATCTTCTCGAACGAGCTTCCTATTATGGTAATCCTCTCGCATAAGCCAGGCAGTTTAAATCTTTCCTCTCAAATAACACCCTGCTTTAATGATGCAGAGAGATGAAATCCACGATTTCGAGGTCTAAGTCACGGTGGAAGGCAATGAATGCCTTGACACATTTGGGACTGAAATGGGTGCAGTTCACACATCACACATCATGCACCTTCCACAAAGACACTCAAAGAAGAAATACAAAATGTACAATTCATCTTAAATATAAATTGCTAAGTACCTTTCATGACCTGCTGCGATATCTCCTTTTTACCTGAAAACAGAAACAGTAAGCCTCTCTTCAAACGCTTCTAATCTCATTTCCTTTTCTGTGTTTTAGACAGAACAGGGGCCAACAGTCTGACTGTAAGTGTTTAACAAGACAGCTGAATGATGGCTTGTGCCAGAGTAAATACTGTATTACACATAATTAGTGCTTGAGCTTTGCCAGGAAAGTATTAAAGTCAATTTGCTACATAATTTAATCAATTTACCAACCAGTTTATGGCCATAATTGGTGAAGAAGTAGAAAATGTGCTCATGAATATGATTATTTTGAGTCTGTTTGAAGTTTCTTTGAACTGAACTTCTTTGAATTGTTTCCACAAAGTGAGAATAGCTTTGTATACTTAAGTAATTCTCCTGTTTGCACATTGGTTTGGACAACTCTATCTACTGTAGACAACTTACCTCTGAATCACTTTATTACCATCTGCAATCTCCCAAGAAACCAGCTGGCATTCAAATCAGTTCCCAAAACACTCAGAGAGTGCATTTATCTCAGAGGGGAATCTGCTGAAATGAACTCCTCACAGAAAAATGTTCCACCAGAAACTTTAGAGTAATAGTTCAGTATTGTGGCAGATGCACTTATGAACTTTCTCATTAGAGTAGATGACTTAAATAAGAAGACTGATCCCTCTCTGTTTGTCAGTACAGTAACATACAGCTTAGCTTAACATAAAGGCTGGAATCGGCTAAACAGCTTGTCTGGTTCTACTTAAAGGCAAAATGCACAATACAGCTCCACTAAATTAAATTCAATTCAATGCATAGGGCTTTTATTAACGACTATAAAGTATAATCAACAGAGCACACACATGCACACACACTCAACATGTTTCATTTGTTTAATCTACACAAAAACACAATAGAACAACACACTGTGGGGGCGCTATTGGCTGGACAAATTCTTGGCCAGGAACAGTGACCACTAGGAGTTGTCTATGAAATATATTGGCACGTAACCTTGTGTAATTCTACAATGTGTTGAGCTTAAGAGGAGCTGGTAGGCAGACTTTGTTGCTTTTGGACAGAGCCAGGTTTGCTGTTTTCCATTGTTTCCACATTTTATGCTGAAAATAAAATAAGCTTACCATCTGCTGGCTGTAGCTTCATATTTGCCCGACAGACAAAACAGTGATAGGCTATCAATCTTCTCATCTGCGTAACTGTTTCTATGGAAATCAATACTGCTTTATAAACATGTCAGGACACGTCAAGCCTTCCTCATGATGAAGCTTCATTTCAGTTTCTGTTTTTGTATCCATAAATCTTATCTAGACGTAACTATTTAACCGTGTGAGAGTAGAGGTTGTACATACACACACACATGCACACACACCATCCAGGCCCTGGTGCTCCAGAGAAATGACACGTTCTCAAACTCAAACTGCCGACCACTGAGCCGTTCCACTGGAGCTGCTGGGGGTTAAGTGCCTTGTTAAAGTGCAGTTTGATGGAAGTGGATGGTTCATTAGGCAGTTCATTTACTGTATATACAGACCCAAATTACAGTTGGCATAATATATCACATGGACCACCATAACTGATACTGTGTTGGTACTGAATCCACACATTTCTTAGGAAATGCAAAAATTTCCTTGAGTGAATCTTGGAATTGCCGTGGAAAGATAAGAAGTCGTATCTCTGGAAGACTGAGAGCTCATTCATGAGTCTTGCCTGCTAAAAACCGGCTTTGCAGCATTGTAGTGCAAACAAGTTCTGCACCTCAGCTCCTCCCACACTGTAGTCTAGTATCTGTGTGACTCCACATGCCTTTCACACAGCCTGCCGCCTCTGCTTTTAATGTGTATCCATGTTCTACGACTTTCACCTTCCCCGCATGAGACACGAGCTCCCGCGGTGCGGCTGATCGATGCTGATCCGGAGGATAAACCCTGTCGATGTGTAGGATTAGACAGAGTGTATCAGAGAGTGCTCATGGATTGCCTCGACGGATCCCCTGGGCAGTTCAGGAACTTCAAGAAGAGCGACTTTGAAGCTGACTGGATTAAAGTGGCAGAATGCAGATGTGGTCAGGTGTACCGGGTCAGGCTCAAGCTCCGGCGGGAAACGTGTGCCTTGAAGACCTTTGACACAAACCTTTGTGACAACAGTTTTCTCAGGTGGGAACACAAATTGCACATGATCCTGCTTTTATGTACAAGAAACTGTCTGAATTTACAGGACTTACTTATTTGCACAGCTGTGAACTTTTAGTTGGAACTCTACAAAGATCTTGTGGTTTCGTTAATCTTTGTTCCTCTGCAGTGTTTGAAACAGGAAATAATGCCCAAAACAACCTCACTGACCATTATGTTTTCCATCACAGGAGACTAATAGACGAGGCGTCCAACATAGCCAAAGTAAAATTCAAGTACATTGTGTCCATCTACGGACTGTGCAGCGAGGCGACTGCTGTGGTGATGGAGCACATGAGTAATGGATCGCTGAACAATCTCCTCGCCAGCCACACTCTGATGTGGCCAAAGAAGTTCCAGATGATTCATGAGGCCTCTATGGGAATGAATTTCCTTCACAGCATGAAACCTCCTCTACTCCATCTCAACCTTAAGACATCCAACATACTGCTGGACGACCGGCTCCACGTCAAGGTCGGTGGATCAAAATTCTGAAAAATTAAATTGCAATATGTTCAAACTGTAGTAGGGGGTTAGCTGTAGAGCAATGCATGCTAATTCTGTTCTATTTTGGAAATCTTGTTTGTTTTTTTTACTAAGATTGCTGACTTTGGTTTAATCCGCTGGGAAGAGGGCATGAGCAAGAAGTTGTTCATGGAGCATCTGACAGTAAGAGGGAACATAAGTTACATTCCTCCAGAGACCTTCACTCAGTGCCCCGATCCTCCACGAACCACCTTTGATGTTTACAGGTGACTTGCCAAGGGCATTTTTGAAATTGCACCATCAGAGTTGCTGCCTCCTCTCCCCTGATTCAGAGCACAATCTGCACAGTGTAACCTTGCCCTCTGCTGCATATATTCTTACTCCATTCCAAGTCACTGAGATATATATTCGATATATTTCACTCATATCTGTCACTCTTTCTTACCCTTTGATATTCATTGGTTTCTTTTTATCTTAAAAAGCATTGTGTTCCTTTTATAGAGCTGTTTTATATTATGAGCGGCGCTGACAGAGCTCATTGAGTGCAGGATATGAGTGAGGAAGTTGGGGCTGAAGTGCTTCTCTTTGCTTTGATCTACAGCTTTGGAATAGTGATGTGGGAGATCCTGACTCAGCAGAAACCGTTCGCAGGTAGAGACGGAGTCATTTGAAATGCATCACATCTTCACATGAAATAAATTTCTAGATGTTACTTCATGTAACGCTCAACACGATCACTTAGAAATCATTAGGATGAAAGCATTTTTATCTTATCTAGAACTTAATTTCACAGCTGCTTTTGAAGATGTTGGAATAAAAGATTTAAGACTAATGCATTTAACTATTAATTGAGTGCTAATGTGTGCATGGCATACATGTGGTAATGGGTAGAAATGAATATCCAGTATTTTTATTGAAATATTAATGCAGAGGTTACAATAAAATAGGGGAGTTTACTTTCCAACAGTCTCAAAACCAACAACTCTTTATTTAACAATGACCGGAACGTTGATCTTAATTGTCTGTGAACCTTTTCTTAATAACTTTAACCCAGCCCTTGTCAAGTCTAATTATCTAAACCTAAGCTGCATCCTAGATCTAATATTACGTTTTATTTAGTTAAACAAAACCATTACCGAACCTGTTAGGGACATAGTTTTGGGAAAGAGCTTATTGGCTTTTTCTTTTAGTAGATCAACAACTCAAGTACAGTTTTGAGGTACTTAACTTGAGTATTTTACTTTTTCTTTACATTTTTGAGACGGATATTGTACTTTTTACTCCACTACATTCAGCTGCCAGCTTTAGTTACTTTCAGGTAGAGAGTTAACACGAAAAAATCTGATCAATTTAAAATGATTACCCATGCTTATAAATTAAACCACATAAAATGATATTGAGTTGTAAAAAAAATACACTAACAAATAGTAAAATGCTGCTTACATTAATGCATAAAAAATAATAATGTAATAATATATTTTGAATATGTATGTATGTGTATATATATATAAAACAATCTGAGTGCATCCATTCTGCATCATAAGTACTTTTACTTTTGATACTTTAAGTACATTTTGATGCTGGTACTTTTGTACTTTTACTGAAGTAAGTTTTCTGCAGTGTGGTATTATAACTTTTACTTAAGCAAGGGATCTGAATACTTCTTCCACCACTGCATGAACAAATATTTGCCTAATCTTGTGCATGTGTGACTCTGTTACATGATTGTGTGAGACTACATTGAACATTGAATTGTCTGTGTTGTTGGGCCCAGGGTGCAGTGTGACCACAGTGCTCTTACAGGTGTCACATGGGAAGAGACCCGGTGTGGAGATGATTCCTGAACAGAAGCCCCGAGAGTGTGATGAGATGATCGGCATCATGGGGCAGTGCTGGGACCAGGACCACCGGAGGAGGCCCCCGTTCTCAGGTGCAAAAGGAAAACTAAACACAGTATAATTGTTTCCAGACAACTTTCTTTTTTTAAGCTCTCAACACTCTTTATGTCATTCACTGAATTCTCAGAGCTTCTGAGCTGGTGCCTCAACAACAACAACAACAACAGAAAAAATTAAAAATGCTCTCCGGCGAAAACAAAACAAAACAAAACACTTTTATCTCTTACAATTCATGAGATATAACGAGTTCTGTAACCGAGAAGTCTCCTGATTACCCAGAATCTTCAAAACACGTACACAAGACTGTTAAATTCTCTAAGTTTGAGGAATTTAAGGCTCCAGTATCCAGGGATAATGATATAGTTTTCAGGCTTATTTGGACAGAGACTAGTTTATTGCCAGTCTGCCCTAAAGATTCAACAAAATACATCTGGGGAAGGATCATAGCTCACACAGTATCTTTAAAAAGATGATGTGTAATTTGTCACATTTGTCTGATGTGCTGTGTAATTGCTTTGTCAGTTCAGTGTCTCATATTTGAGTCTAAAATGATGCCAATTTGTTTTCCCGTAATGAGCTTGTCAACATCAAACTGAAAAATGCTCTCAGACCGGTATTAATGTCCCACATACAGACTCTCACACACTGAGAGACGGACAAGTGCCAAATGATTAAACGCAGATATTTTGACATCAGTGTTTTAATCCGCTGCCATAAAAGGCATTTGGCACGCGCTCCTCTTTTGATCTGCCTTCTCTAAAACGAAAATGTACCAAACAAAGCAGCCTACCATCCCCTTTGGCCTTGTTTGTAATTATCAAGTCAACAATGAGTTATTACATGCGAGAGAACACATTCTCCTGTTATGTTATGCTCGAGTGAATTGCATAAATTCAAGCGGGTCACCTTTGTTTTGACAAGCACTTATGGGCTGAGGAGTCGTGTTAATGAATACAAATGAGTGTCATTGTTTTGATGTTCGCAAAACCTCAATGCTGTTACCTTATGTAGGACAGAGTTCTCCTGTAATTCATGCATGACTGTTCATTCTGTGCAGTGATGCAGTTACAACAGGAAGCCGCTGGGTTCAGGAGTTACACGTCTAGAAATACATTTGTTTGATTAGGCTCATTTCTCTGACTGCTGTTATGTTTGCAGACACTGTGAGGAAAACTGAGGCTCTAAGTGAAATCCTGAGGATCCCAGGACCAATCCAATTCCACAAAAACGGCGACGAGGGACGGAGAGAAGATTATCCTTGGCTGGTTTCCCCGATACATAAAGTTAGTTCTGCTTAATACTCACTTGAATGGAACTGTACAGTCTACTGTATCTACTCCACACGCAGAGCAATACGTAGAGCTGATGGGAATGTCTTTCATTGTGCGCTTAATGAAAATTCAAGGAATAATCAGAGTTATTAGGATTTATCTTCACTTTATTCTCACCATTCAGTCATTCTGGAATAACAGGAAAATTATACTATACTAATATTATACTGTAGAATTACTCCACTACAAATGAAAGTCCTGCATTCAAAAGTTACTGAAGTAAATGAACAAAAGTATCAGCATCAAAATATACTTAAAGTATTAAAAATAAAAGTACCTATTCTACACAATGACCCCACTCAGATTGTTATTACTATTAGATTGTGATTATTATTGATGCATTCTTCTGTTGGAGAGTCATTTTAACTATTGGATTTACTTTTATATACTGTTGTATAAGCTGTTGCTTCATTTGTAAAAATGTGAAAATCCTTTTAAATTGATCATGTTTTTTTTTTACATTTGATCTTTTATGCTAAATCTAGAGTCCTCCTGAAAAGTATCTAAAGCTTGAAGCTAAATGTAGTGGAGTAAAAAGTTAATTTTTTTGCCTCTAAAAGGTAGTGGAGTAGAAGTATAAAGTTACATAAAATGCACATAATCAAGTAAAGTACAAGTACTTCTATATATTGTTCAGTACAGTACTTGAATAAATGTACTTAGTTACATTCCACTACTGCTTTTAATCGCAATGATCTTGTTTCTTATCTAACTTAATGGCAATAATCACAGGAAGCAGCTCTGCAAACATAAATAGCAGAGAGAGTGGCATGGGAGGGAAATGCTGTATGAAAAACACAGTTTGTGTTCCCACAGTCTACGCTAGTTCTGGGTAGTTATTAATCCCACCACTCTGTGTAGCACCAGGATAGATCCTGCATCTAGGCTTGGAATTTTTAAAAAGTATACATTTGTTATTGTTAAGGGTTTTAATACTTTTTATATTCCCAGTTTAAACTGTCAATACTTTTATATCTCTTGTGAATATTGCTTGTTTCTATTCATTGTTATTTTATTCATGCTTCTTTCTGTTTTTACTGCTACTGTAACAGTGGAAATTTCCCCTTTTTGGTGAATATCTTATCTTTCCTGACCGTAACCACTCAAGGTCAGTGCCTAACCACAAACAGTTTGGCTGCTACACAGGCCTGGTCTCGCCAGGAAAGTGAGTGGGATTTATAGTCAGTTATCTGGACCACATAAAGTGGCAATCCATCTAATAGTTGTTGAAAAAAAAAAATCACTAAAACACCAAAAATGTCAGCACCATGGTGGCTGTAGAATAAATTCAGATTGACGTGTTTTGCTGCTGGTGTGATTTAAAACTGAAAAGTAGACAAATGCAGAAAGGAAAATGAATGCATCCTGTTATTTATACTGTAGCTGTTAAGCTGCTGAGTCATTCATAGCCTTGAACACCCACGCTCAAATATTGATTGATACATGTGCTTATTAACCACTTGTGATGATTGATGTCACAGCAAATCACTTTTGTCCTATTTCTTTTCCATTCTAGATTGCTTTGCCTGAGATGCCTGACCCTCCCTCAGGTGAACACATAGGTAAAGTAAGATGGAAAATCAGGTTCAATGCAGCACAAAGCCTGGAGGGCTGACATTTCACAAGTGCTATGTACAGTGCTGTCATATTTTTAATATGAAAAGCAGAGTCAGAGAAACATACTTTCGATCCTTTTTGTTCTGAAATGTCAACTAAATTATTGGATAGATAATTCCAGTACTTTTTCATTTCCACTCTCCATGAATGTATAGATCAACTGATACATATGTGCAAATACTAACACACAAGGTATCCACTCAGCTCCACATCTTCCAGAGAGCTTCATGCACGCAAGCACACAAATGTAATAGTTCTCCTGGAAACATATTATCTTCATTGCTTTCTCTTTATTCCACAGGTGACCATTGTGGCAAGGACCACATTCTCTCTCTGCTGTGCAAAAAGGACTTTGGTAGTTTCAGACAGACTGTGAGACGAGAGCACGTAAACAAACAGTTTTCGGGTGAAAAGAGCCTCCTACACTACACGGTAGCCAGCGGGGATGCAGAGAGTGTCGAGCACGTCCTGAGTCTGGGTGCTGAAGTCAACTGTACCACTGCCAGAGGTTACACTCCGCTTATTATTGCTGTTCTGCACAGGTCTGTACAAAAACGTATTAAAAAACTGTTTTTTTCTCAAGTGACAAAAAAAAAGTAATTTGTGCTAGCAGCTGTGTGTTTTGAAAATGTCTGCAGTTCTAAGGTTTACCAAAAACTGTATACTTCTCTATTTGAGGTTAAATGAATAGGTCACCGTTCTGGGAAATACTCTTTTTTGCTTTCTTGCCAAGAATAAGATAAGAAGATTGTTTTGACACGTTGGTTGGCTGGACCAGGAAGACCATTAGCTCGGCTTAGTGTGAAGATAAGAGTCCCTGCTGGTGTTCTGGCCACCTCATGGTGACCATGAGAGTCACTAATATTGTACCTATGAATTACTTCCCTACAGGCTTCATGACATCATCCCTTCGTTGCTGGAACACGGTGCAGCTGCCACCCAGGGAGATGAGGACCAGTGGACGGCGCTCCATTTTGCAGCTCAGAACGGTGATGACAGGACAGTCCGTCTCCTGTTGGACAAAGGAGCTGAGGCGGATGCCCGGGAAAAAGCCGGTTGGATGCCCCTCCACCTGGCCTGCCAGAATGGCCATGAAACAGTGGTGCGCCTGCTGCTTTCACGGCTGTCAGAGGAAGCGGTGGGGGAACGGGAGGCACAGGGGAGGACGCCGCTCCACTTAGCCTCCGCCTACGGGCATCTGAACATTGCCAAGCTCCTCCTCTCTCAGGGAGCGGATCCCAACGCTACTGACAGCTCCCTCGCCACTGCTCTTCACTTATCAGCAGAGGAAGGCCACAACAGGGTAGTGAGGCAGTTGGTGAAGAGTGAGGTGAATATTAACAGTGCAGACAGCAGAGGATACACTCCACTTCATCTGGCTGCTCTGAAGGGCCATACGGGCATCTGCAGGCAGCTGTTATCAAACGGGGCCAGCCCAGACTCCAAGACCCTCCAAGGCTGGACTCCCATGCACCTGGCCGCCCTAAGGGGACATGAAGCCACGGTGGTCCAGCTGGAGAGTCAAGGTGCTTGTGTGAACGCTGGAGGTGAGAACGGATGGACCCCGCTCCACCTCGCCTGCCACCAGGGTGAGCCGGAAGTGGTGGGAAAACTCCTGGCAGCCAAAGCTGACCCGAACGTGTCAGAGCAAAGTGAGGGATGGACGCCATTACATGTAGCTTGTACCAGTTCCAGCGTCCCAAGTGTCCTGCACTTGGTATCACATCATGCAGACATCAATGCAGTGAACTCAGGGAAGGCGACCCCTTTGCACCTGGCTGCCCAGCATGGCTGCGCGCCCGTCATACAGGCGCTGCTGCTCAACGGAGCGGACAGGACTCTGCTGGACTCTTCTGGATCCACGGCTCTGAATGTGGCCCAGAGGTGTGAAAAATGGGAAATAGTGCAACTACTGGACAAGTAGCTATGTATAGCAATATGAATGGATTAAAAATGATAACATTAATGGCACAGCTGGAAGATCGTCCTCCTTAAGAGTTGGGGTTTTTCAATGTGTTCTTAATGTTTCTCAATTTTAGAATAGATTGGAAATTATATTTACAATATCAAATTATGAACACTTACTACAAAATAAACAACTACTTGTTGTAGCCACAAATCCTTTTTTTCATTTTTTCATTCATTTATTTCACAGAATCCCTTAAAATTTGGATGGTAACAAAGTATTTTATAATAATTAAAACATAAACAAAAAGATTCCAGTTTTTGATGTACAAACTAATAAACTTTTTGTCACAACACATGAGGTTTATATTAAAAATAAATACAGTATATTTCATTGTTTTTAGAATAGATGGATAATTATTGATGTGGTAAATTATGCACATAATACTTCTTTACTGTATCAACAATACTGACCATTCTTCTAAAAGTATTTAAGAAATAAACACACACACAAACAACATTTCAGTTTTGCTTGACAAATAACTTAACTTTATGTGACAGCAGATTTAGGGACCAACAATGTCTTGCCATTTTATGAAGCCAAATCAGATATTTAAAGAACAATTTATGACACATATAAAATCCTACAGGGGCATTATAGTGGAAAATTAGAGGGAGCAAACACATGGGGTCAGATTTAGGTGAAGTACTCTGATGACAAAACCCATATTGATTTTCTTCTCCAAAGCACCTTGCCTTCTTGCTTATGCTTTCCTGGTAGATGCAATTAATGCAGCTGCCACATACGGATGGAAATAACAATATAAAAGAGCTGCTTGAATGAGTTATAGAGGCATTCATTTGATTAAACCTGCCAGACTCGATGTGTCTAATAATGACAACAGCACTAGTGCATCACTGTTGAACTCTCCGGCTATAAATACATGCATGCTTTATGACGAGGCAAAGTAACTCTGACTATCAGCCATTCCCTGCAGGCTGAGGGACGCACTGCCCAGTTTATGCCACACTCATTTACCACAGTGACACCTTATTAAATTGAAATGAAATGCATGGATTCAGGAGCTGTATTGACCTGCTCCTTCTCAGGGTTTTCACTGGAACCACAAGAGACTGACTCTGATGGAAGGGTGGGGAAGTGAGCCGAATCAAATTACTGTAAATTAACAGAGCAAAGTTGGACTCTGATTTTTCTTTGGTTGCTGAAGTGAGTGTCAGCTGTGCTGTTTTTAAATGGCAATTGTATTCCAGAACTTCTGTTTCTCCCTCTGACATTTGACCCTGAGTACATTTGTTGCTGTCTGCTGGCATGTTTGGTTTGTCATATTTGAATGTTTGTATGACAACAGTGAACCATCCATCTGTCTTCTTCTGATGCTAGGATCAGTGGCGTGCACAGACTTTTTGAAGGGCAGGGGCGAAAAGAAAAAAGGGGACATCAGCACATTCTCACCACTAAAGAAGGCACTTTAAGCAAATTTTGCCTCCCAAGAGGGCAGTTCAGAGTGCGTTTTTCAACAATTGCCACTCCCCTGTGCACACCACTGACTAAAGATAGAGGAAAGTGATGAATGAAAATAAAGAAAAGCAGACAAAATGCCCTTGAGCTAGCTAGCTTTGCCGGCTCAAACCCCTGGGCTCACATGGACTTACTTACTTCTCTGTTGCTGGTCCTGGTCCAGTGATGGTGGAAATTGAGGAGTTCAAATTTGATGTACGGAAATTCGCAAGTTGAAATTGACCCATTGAGATTCGCAAGTTGAGACGCACACACCCGTCGCACATGCTCACACTGAGTGTTTTACCTCAGAGGGCGGGAGTTGAACCCATGTCTACTGAGTCCTTCCTCCACATAGAAATGTACTCAAACTGATGAACTGTCAAAGTCTAATTCTAATCTTTGGGATGCTTAGTTGTTATTAAGAAATGTTGGAGCTCAGTTAGTAAAGGAAAAGGTCTGTAGTCAGAAGGTTGTGAGTTTGAATCCCACGAGATAAAATCTCGGAGGTGAGTCTCGTCAATCACTGAGGTCATGTTTTTGGTGTGGTTTGTTTTTGTTCTGTCGGCAGGATCACAGAAAAACTGCTGGCCTGACTTGAGTGAAACTTGGTGGAGAAGGTGTTAGCACGGGGTTAATAAAGAACCATTTCAATTTGAGCAAATAATCTAATTTATTTTTCCCTTTTGTCAACATTGCAAGATTTGGCATTTGAGCTGCATTTGATTGGAAAAATTTGTTTCCAGATCATGTTTCATGACTCACCTGATTTGTTTCATTTGCCTTCTGTTGTTGAGCAAATACCAGAACAAGCTTGTTGTTTAAAAGCTCTGAGCAATATGATAAAATAAAAAGGTATTTGACTTCCCAACTTGGGAAATGATACCATCCGTAGAGCACATAAATGTACCTTTGGTCTTGGCACGTGCTATTCCCGTCCTCTCTAGTTTCATTCTTTGGCCGCGTTCCTTCTCCGTGTTCAATTTATTTTTCAATGTTTTCCGGAGACAGCACTCACTGGGACTCCCTAAGAAGCAAAACTCTGATTTATATCGTCACATGGCTGATATCAGGAGCCTGACAAAGTAAAGCATCTGCTGACCCTGCTCTCGCTGTAATTTATCCACTAGACTTTGAAAAGCAGCTATCACATTATGAAAAGAGGCTCTCTGGAGAGGGCCACGTATTTCAGATTGAGTTGGGTGATTTATGGATGAGAGTGTCCTTTACGGCTACGAGTCCCATTTCAAATTTATGAGGCCTTCAATGTCTCAAAAATTGGAAGCAAACCACATTTGTGTGATTGTTATCTACAGTAAACAGCCTGATGACAATTCAACAGATGGGAATGACACACATCTGTGGAATCCACGGCGCTGTGTCATTGTCTAACCTGTCTAACAGCGTTTTTGTCCTTCTACCGCTGAAATGAAACAAGCCTTTGTGTTTAACTGCACCATTGTTCCACTGACAGCTCCTGAAAAATTAAACTCACTTTTCCTACAACATCTAATCAGGCCCTTCCTAAATCAATGGTGCTGCCCCAACCTTTTTACACATACGGTGACACATCGGATACCTTCTACCAGCCAGTAATTGGGTTAGCAGGCACCTAAACTAATTTTATTTTCTAATAGGGAGACAAGCAGGAAGAAGATAATGTCATGTAAGTTGCGAGTACAACAAACAGCAAGAGCTAAGGAAAGAAACAAGAGGGCTGTAATGCTGCTTCTTCTTCTTCTTTTTATATTTTTATGCAACAAAATAAAGATTAAAGAAGCTTGTTAAAGATGGTGAGTCCACCTCTTGTCTACGTTTTGAGCAACGCAATTACACAAACTTGTACAATTGTTTTAAATTAAACCGAAACTTCTCTTCCTAATTGCTTTAACAGAATGGATTCAAAATGAATACAGCATGCAGCACACCGTGCTGTATTTCCACCTACACAAATTAAAGACGTGTTGCTGCATCTGAAGGCTCTAAAGGCTTCATTGTAAAACTCATCTAAAGCAATTTGCATACATATTAGCATTTTCAACAACTAACACAATTAGAGCATTTGGATACGGGCCTGCTATAGATCAGCTGTAACCCAAACCCCTCTGTGCTCTTCAGCCTGTTTACGAGTTTACAAAGGCCCGTCTGACACTCACACAGCTCTCATCTTAATGATAGCACCTAATCCTGCTACTTATCAGTATATGTAGTTTCTCAGAGGAGAGCCATTAAACGCTTTCTCCAGAGCCCCTCTTAACTGGCGGGGTTAAACTCGCCATCAAGCTGTCCCCCGTGGTGTTAAGCAGCTGCAATCATGACTGATGCAGCTGTGTCTTTTGATCCCGGTGTGCTGCTTCAGCAGGGCCGAGCAGGCATCGAGGCAGGCATCTCTTGTTCTTGCCACAGTAATTGATTGAGTGATCTATCATCTCTCCTGAGGGATGACTTTTTTCTTTCCAGTAGTGATGATATGGAAAACATTTTTCGCCCCTGTCCTCTCTTAGCGACCTCTCACTCTGCAGTATGAACACGGAAAGAACACTCCAGGTCGGTCCCTTTAACTCCCCAAGGCAAGTGACAAGTGCTCTTTCTAACCTCAGTCAAGCTCCACACAGGTTCCTGAGTGGAAGCGTTTACTTCCTCATCATTTTTGAATAAGTATCCTGCATAAAGACGCACTGGCTTTGAACAGATTATTCTGCATTATTGCCTGGGTGATTTTAAAATCATAATCTTTTCCTATACTGCAGCATCTATTCTCATTGAACTACGGCGTTTGAACTAACTTGTTTTCTTCCGTGTGTTCTTATCCCTTCAGCTCCCCTTTCTTACTCTTGTCATGTTCCTGTGAAATGATTAATGGTGGATCGCGCTCCTATCTCCCAAGCACAGAGCTGAACCCCCCCAACACTCTATACTATTTGAATACCCTATACGGTTCACTATGCATAGTGTAGCACATCCCACACTTAGGAGTGTATGAACCATCTCTGCTGAGACAATTTGTAAGAGAATTCATGCCTGTATATGTTAATTTTACGCATCGCGCCCCCTCATTTAGACCTTTTATAATAAGTATTCCATAATGAATCCAAAGGCATGGATTTGTTTCCTTTTTTTCATCCTCAAAATAATTTCTGGTTCATAGAATGTTAAATCCCTGGATTAATTAAAGTGGAAAGCAATTTCCCAACCCTATCTTTACACACTGTAATATAGTTATTGGGCTAGCTCTCCATTAACTGCCATAAAACTGAGCTGTGTTTTTAAAAAGCCTAATTTGTGAAACTAATTGAAGAAAAAGGCAATTTTGTAATGGTATAGTTGGTATATAATTGTGTGTTTGCTGGACAAAACAAAAGACGGCTGCTTTCAGTGCAGCGGCGCCACTGTGTGTTTTCACATAATGCACAAGTTGTTTGTCTTGTGTCTAAAGGGCTCTAATCAAATTTAATGGATAGGTCATAAAAAAGGTTACCCAGAAAAGAAAAAGAACACAGTTTATGATAAAACATGTCTCTCTATTGCTGATTTGTTTGTGAGTTTGGTCTCAAGCCTTTGGGCATGACAACTGAAATAAAAGTCTCTGCAACACTTGCATGCGTTAGGTTGTTGGGCTGTTGTCTCCATGTGTCTGTGAGGCGTTACAGCAAGAAAATTTACTTAATTTGTTGCACAACTTTCAGGATTTATTAGAAGGAGGATTTATTATTATTTTTATGTTGTTCTTAAAAGGGCAATTATAAACCACAGCCTTGTGCATTATGATTTAATGACAGTTATTAATAATCATAGCATCAAAATAAGGATTTATTTTTTACACAAAGAAATAAATATTGTGCGTCATCAGATTTTTTTATTATAATTTGAGAGTGATCTGGCAGTTTTCTTTCCAAGACTGTAATGAAGTAATGGAGCAATTAGGTAGTTGCTTAATTATGCAGATTCACTTCAAGTGCTCGTGAGTCGAGAGTGGTGTGTTTTGATGGGTTCATTTTTACTCTAACTAATTCAGGAAATGGATTTTCTGTCATTAAAATGTTGTTAAAAATGTATGGGTGAAATACTCTAGAATCAATATTTCATCCTAAACGAATAAGACTCCCACTTTACATTTGAACTGGAGCCCTGATGAGTGTTTCCCATGTGTCTATCTGACTGCTGGGGTCTCACATCACATTGATCAGTCCTGACGGTGTGTGTGTGTGTGTGTGGGGACTTATGTTTTTATATAGTTGTGTGTTCAGTCTCTAAATGCATTTGTGCATCATAAATGCACAGAGAGGGAAAAGGGACAGAGGAAAGTCGTGCAGGGCACTTGAGCAAACTCTTTAAAAGTTTTACGCTTCAGATTAATGACAAAAAGATAAATCGCTGCTGCAGCGCGAGTGCATTTGAGATCACAATATCATAACGTCCAAACACTTCTCCTTGGAGGAGTGAACCGACAGTGAATCAAACACCACTCAGATATGTATCTGTTTCATTTCCTCCCGTCTCCACCTCTTGTCCTTCAGGCTTCAGTAAAGATTACATCCAACCTTTGCAGATGGACAAGAATTGTTTTCATCAAAAGCCTCACTTCCCTTAAAACCTCACAGCATCAGTTCATGCTGCTGCTGCTCACTTCCTCTCTCTTAACTGGCTCTACACACATTCACTGCAAGACATATGATAGGACAGCATGTAAAATATATATGATAACAGAACATGATTCAGCAAACCCTCATAAGAAATACAGTATGTATAGCAGTGACAGGCTCAATATCCTACAGCAGAAAGCATCATCCCCCATTTTCCCCCAGTACCATACAGCCAGTGACTGCGCAGTTACTGTGACAACAGGCAATGAGAATTAGCCTGGTGCAGGTTGCTTTCTAAAAATACATTCAAACCTGCAGACTACTGTTTGTCTTTGCATCTCTGTAACAAACACAAGCCCTGTGCGGGCTGTTAGTGATGACTTTCTGCCAGTCATAATGTTGGAGCTACACAGAAGATGTGCTGTACGTCAAATGTTGTTGCTCAAAGAACAGTTATTCTATCAACCCAACACATTTTTGCACAACATGACCTTTTGATCTTT
Source organism: Serranus cabrilla (assembly GCA_903364295.1). Taxonomy (NCBI): domain Eukaryota; kingdom Metazoa; phylum Chordata; class Actinopteri; order Perciformes; family Serranidae; genus Serranus; species Serranus cabrilla. The sequence continues at coordinate 7,598 of CAFUXE010002310.1, read as the reverse complement.
TGAGTCTCCAAGCTGTTCTTCCGACTTGTGGGAGTGTTCTTGTGAATAATCCCAGTCAGGAATTTATTTTTCAGATTATTCTGACATCACATTAATGCAGCATTACATACAAGTTTGTTTACATTTGGGCTAGAAGCTAATTCTAACCAACTCATAATAACATAGAGAAGATTAGGATAGTGCATATTCACTATAAAATTCATTCATACATGAACTGTAGTAACATTAGCAAGAAGCTGGATATTCAAATAATGAAGTTAGTGTTGATGTTGTTTCTGAACCAGTAGTGGACAATGTTGCAGGATGGATTAATACATTCTTCTTCTTCAGGTTACATAGTTGGTGGTTCTGTTTGTTGTTAAAGTCAGTTGAGGAACAGCACAGTGACATTCGCAGCCCCATGCACCATGCCTCGGTTGTTTTGGTTGCTTGTGATGGCAGCACTACAAAGAGAATAAGAAAGAAACCTTTACCCTCATATAAAATGGCACAGGATGGCTTATTTTAGCTGTGCTGATAACATGGTGACCTCCTATTCTACCGGCTCCTGTAATCCCGAAAAGGTCGTATGTTATACTTGTGTAATTTCCATTAAAATTGGGACAAATCTTCTTTAAAGCTCCACTGAAATCCCCTTCATATTCTTTGCAGCAAGGTAGAAAATGGTTGAATATTTGAGAATTGAGTAAAGGTTATCCATCACACCCGCCGTAAAGCCAGAAAATAAATCAATACATTCAATACTATTGCAGTTCACCATGAAGGTTGGCGTCTTAGACTATTGGAAATACGCTAAAGCCCTTAATTGGACAGTGTAGATATTAATCTCAATCTTTCTTTTGCATCTGGTTGTCACTTACACAGAAAACTAGGCGACAGTTATGTCAAGCTGTAGCTGTGATGCATCAACTGCAAGGACGTTGATATGGTGTCTTGGTAAACAGCTGATATAGAGCAGAAGCTGTCAAACCTCATGCTGGCATTTAAAGGACCCACAGTGTGCACGATTTATAACCCCAAGGCTGATAATGCTGCTTTAAAAAAGGAAATACGGCTACAATGTTGAAATCTGCCCATTCACAAAATATTAGGGACCTTTTCTGATATTATATCGCACCCAAATAGTCCAGCTTTAAGACCTGCCTCTGCTTTTGTTTGATATCTTTCTTTGTAATCTGTAAATCAGAAAAGAATAATTGCCTTTACCTCGATTTACCTTTTGGTGAGATAAGGAGAATCAGTAAACTCTAGCTGGTAACACTGATGAATGTATAGATGAGCTGGGAGCCGGGGCCATTGACAGACTGAGCCCACGAGTCCTGCAAACCCGCCCCCAGCCATCTTCAGAAAAAAGTTCAATCTGATCCTCTGTAATTACATTTTCCAGCACACTAAAGTCATTGTTAATTGAGACTTAAACAACGGAAGCATCTTGTCCCCCAGGATTATATGCCACATTTTGGAAACCTTGACTGTGAAATTTAATGAACACCTTCAAAATTCTTGCAGACAGGTGTGGAGGAGGGGATGTCCAGCAGCAAAAGTACAGAGGATGTCTGTCCTTCACCTGCAATAAACCTTTATTATTGTTCTTAATAAAAGTTTAGATTACATATTCATCACTCCTCAACACCTATCAGGTCGGAGTCTAGACGCCAAATGTAAATCCTGATCTACTGTTATCTACGGATATTGCCATTTCTCAGCAGGTTAAGATAAAATCAAAAACAGACCCAGGGCCAGATCAGTGTAAGAGCTCCAACAACTAACTACTGCTATCTCCAAACAGGCTAAGAAATCCACAGGATGAACAGGTTAGCAGAAAAGGACCCAGAAGAAGTATGATGACCTTAAAAAGACATCAGCTCCCTCCTGGAGGGCAAGGAGCTCGAGTTCCAGCTGAGGAGGATCGAGGCCAAGAAAGGTAAATAGATAAAAACTCACAAACTCAGCACTCAACAAGAAAATACAGACAAAACAATAAAAAAACACAAACTAATTCAAGCAAATCATTCACTCATCAGCAATCATCATCAAACCAAGAAGAACCAAATGGAACCAAAGGTTTCAGTTTGAGTTGAGTTAAAATTCTACATATTGATCATAAAAACAGAAAAGCAGGTTTCTCACCAGCATAATCTTTTACAGGTGAATTTCTTGCTAAATGTATAAAGGGAGCTGTGATTCATTTTTAGTTACTTTAATAATTCAGAGTAAAGAACATTTGCCTGAAACTAACAAACATCTTACTGAGGTTTTTCTGTTTACATGGGTCAGGTGCAGCACTCAAATGCTGTTCCTGTCTCTGATTGTAGAGGGCCGTGAAGAGAGGAAAGGACCGGGGGGAAGCAGCGTGTAAAAAGTAAAAAGTGGAACACATTGAACCGGAGAGTGGAGACAGAAAAACAGACAGAAAGAGAGAGAGGAAGGACGTGATTATGACTATCTGCACCATGAGGGCTCTCCAATCTCTCACTTTTAGTCCCAGCACAATTAACAACACATCCCTCTGCTCCTATAGCAATCTTGTGATTTGATTGTGTTAAGCTTTAGATTGATACTCTGCCTATGGGGATAAATGATTACAAATGACTTGGACCCATCTTCACATAGCCTTCCTGAAGAGCCAGGTGGAATCAGTTGGAAAGAACGAGATGAAAAGTGGAAGGAGGCTGAGTTGAAAGATGCAGCTCGCTAAACTTCACTTCAGTCATCTGCTCTCAGCATTATACAGTCATGCATATCAAGCCCGTTTTGCAGAATCAGAGAGGAAAGACATGAAGCATATCAAATCGATCCAATCATATTCATTGCAATATTTTCCTTGTCTTACAATTTCTACCCCTCAGGCAAACTTGTGATTAAAGTCTTCAGCGTTTTGAAGTTTCCCCGTCATTTTTTTTCTTGTTCTAGACAGTTTTAGCTTGCCTTCACCATACAATTGATTTGCTGGTGCTTGCTTCCTCGTGGCTTAACAGCCGAGACAGCTTCATCTCTTTAAAAGATGCAAGTTTCAGTGTGATTACGGATAAACACGTAAATCACAATCACCATCCATTTAGATGAACACCTCTGTGATTAAAAAGTGCATCAAACATAAGGCAGGAAATGTTCAAAGCAGACATAAATCCAAATTGGTTTTAATTAAAGCGGTAAGTATTAAATCCTTATGAAGAAAATTCAGACAAACTGTGCATTTTCCTCTCCCTTTACTATTTATCATATTTATTCATATCTCATCTGAGTCATTATTGCCAGAAAACTGCATTCACTGAAGCACATTACTCATGATTGACGTTTTTTTAAAAATAGAATAATAACTGTGCAACATAAGGCTGTCTTATGGTGTGTTCACTGTTCTTGCATGAGACACATTGGTTTGAACAATGCTACCATTTTTTTTTTAACAGCCATGGCCAAAATAAGCTTTTATTGCTGCTTTATACTTGTTGTCGAAGTCACAGATAAATTGGAAAATCTCACGCCATTAAGTCTGGATTCAAAACATAATTTGCAGACCTGAATGACAGCGCTGCTACAGTGGTATGAACCCAAAATAAACACATTTTTCTGTATCAGAAGTATCCCGAAATAACTACTGCCATGCTACTATCATAATGCAGATTTGTCAAAAATTAAACGCTGAGCATAGGTTTTCATGACACAGCGTCTCCCAAATTTCATGCTCAAGGTAAAATTTTCAACACTTGATCCGTAATCCTAATCCTAAACGTTGAGTAGATAAGGAATTAGCGTTACTCAGTCGAATACATGGCTACATGTGTACTTGCATCATTGTGTTGCCTTTAAATGTAATCACACATCTTGAAAAAAATCACCTTCTTTTTGGTGTGAACACAATATTAAGATTTATTTTTCTCCCCTTTTAAACTCTGTTATGTCCTTCATTTCTCTAATGAAGGCAGTAATGCAAAATGTGTGAAAATCGTGAGGTCAATGCCACATTAAAGCAATAATTGCTGTAGTCAAGAGTGGTGACAAGAGGGAGCATAATTATCCTTTGAAGAGGCATTTCATTCAAATTCCAAATGAATTCAATAATTTATAATTTGCTGATGCTTTTGAGGGGTGCTCAAGCTGCTTGAAAAAACACATTTTTCAAAAAGGTCACAGTAAGAGCTGTTCAGATTGGTGTGAGTGTCACATTGGAGCCTGAATGATAATAAGAGTCCAGGGGCTTCAAAGGAGGCTTCCTCAAATGCCATATCAGCTCCTTGACAATTAGCGTGGGCACAGCAACCGAGTGCCTCACTCATAGCAACACAGAGTAAGCAATGATTCATGCTGCGACAATGGTAACACTGATATAATATAATGTTGTTAAATTATCCTTTAAAGTGAGGAGCAAATTAAAAGTCCCCCATTGAATCCAGTGACCACTTCGGGCCTCTTGGGTGGTGCTGATCCCATGGCTGTAGCAGTCATGGTAATCTTTGTCTTAGATACAATGTCTAAAGCCCGGGCTCACTTCCACATCTTGTCACACAGAAACACTTTTTCACGTGTGATACTGACACACAAGGAACCCTTTACCAGGGTTTCCACTGACTGTAATATAAACCCATCCACGGCAATGTTGGATGCTTGGAGTAAATGACGACAAACCCCGGACTTTTGACCAAGAGTTCGATCTGGAGTCAACTGCTTTTGAGTTCTCATCCCCTTCTTACCCGTTTTCCCAGTGCTGTGTGTGTGTGTGGAGGGTGCGGCTTCTCTGGTTTCTCTCCACTTCAGAGTCCACAGCAGTCTCTCATCATCTAATCAACCCAAGTGGTATTGTTTGCTCTTGGCTCAAGATTATTCTCTAATATGTTAAAGAAAATTTTTTTTGTGATTTTCCCACTTCCTGTTTTTCCCCTGGAATCTGTTTTTTCTTCTATTTACCTACCATACTTCCTGTCTGTTTCAGTGCCCATATCCTCCATGATGCTGCTCCACCTTGCATGCCACCTGCCCTCCCTCTACCTCCAACCTCTGTGTGTTTACCTGAATCTTCTTCAAACCTGCCCACTGCCTCTTCCTCTGCTTCTGGGTCTTGTTCTAAACACCAAAATCTAACAAGTTAATGTGTTTGATTGCCTAAAGTTAACCGCTGTCTACGAGCACAGGAGTTTATTTTGAAAAGCAGAGTTTCATAGAACTAGCGGAAAGTATAACACACCGAGGGCCTTGGCAAAGCGCTAGTATCTGACGAGTTGGAATGAGAAAGAGTTGGTAGTGCAGTGTTGCATGTTCACATAAATAATAGATTATTACTTGATTCCATCACAAAACCCCACTCGTCTTTCAAAAAGACAAATATGATTACACTGCCTACAAGTCAGGATATTTCTCGTGCTCCATGTGCTTCTTACAGAGGCTACGGGCTGTCTGTCATTACAGATGAACCCAACAGTGAAGGCCAGCATCTGTCATCAGCAGTAATTCCCCGTGGAAATCATTAAAAGATGTGAGTTTTCCCTCTTGCTTCATATGTTTTTATGACTTACTGCACACTTGCACAGTGAAAAAACGCCAGAATCCACAAAACCGACAGGCAAACACTTATACGACTTAATTCTTGGTTATGGTTTTCTTATTTAGTAGATAACCCACTTTCAGATGAAAACAGTAACACCCAGTCATCTTCCTCCCATGATAATCACATAAAATTAAAAACTAATTCAAGATATTTTTTTCTTTCAATTTTTTAGATTGAATGAAACAATAACCAACATGTTACACAGATGAGACATATTGGTAAGTTAGTAAATGCACAAAAAACCCTCTCAGTGTTTCAAAAAAGTCAAGCTTAGAATGTTTCAATAGCTCAACTCTCCACCAAACTTCCTGTTTAACTTCCTATTGAATGTATGGAAAACTGCATTAGAAACAGACCAATCTCAGGGAACCAAAACATATGGCTTCATGGAGGTAGAAAATGGAGACTGAATTTTAAAAAACCTTGATGTGATGAAGACTCAGTAGCTGACAATGAAGTGACCCCTGTTACATTTCCTATTTGTGTCTCTGAACCAGGCAGATCAATGGATATTTTCAGCTCTATGACTGCTAAAGATAACTTCTCCTAAGGTATTACCATATTGTGCTGCTTTGTCTCACTAAGCACACAACCTTAAGGGCGCGGGTGGAGAATAAATGCCCCTGGTTGATGGTCCAGCAGTAATCACACTTAAGGACTCAGTTCCTTGGTTTAAGAGGATTTAATAATTCAGAAAGACTATTATGATTCAGGTAATTAACACTCTCCTTATTACTGGAGCAGCAATGGGGTAGTGTCCCACCTTTCTTTGAACTCTCCTTCTCCAACCTCTCGGACTATTTCGGGAACTGCCTGTCACTGAGCTACACATAGCTAGAGACCATACAGAGGTGACGAGGGGAAACACACACTGGAGACTAAAGCAGGAAGAGAAGGGGAAGGAGGACAAGAGGAAGACTCTCCTCAGAGACTCTGTTTCGTGCTGCAGCATCTCGTGTCATGCACAACTGACTGCCAAGGTTACCTTTTTCATCATTGCCTTTGATATTACTTACATTGTAATCAGTGATGTAGTGTGTAGCATTATAAATCACTTATGAGCAGCCCAGCTTGGACACGTGTCTTTTCAGATTATCCAGAGATTGACTAGGCCTTGAAAGTTTGTGATGCGTTGGTCTCAGAGTGTATGTTGTGGGCAGTGGTGTGCACAGGGGGAGTGGCGGTGGTGGTGGTGGTGGGGGGGGCATTCACCCCCCTTCAAGACACAATTGTTGAAAAAACGCACTCTAAAGTGCCCTCTTGGGATGCAAAATGCGCTGCCCCTGCCTTTCAAAAAGTCTGTGCACGCCACTGCTTAAAATTGTGTTGAAATTGATATATGTAGTAGTTTAGTTTGTCTCTAAATGAGAGAAAAGCACCATATTATGAAATGTCCTAAAACTGAAAAAAGTCAGCCTATAGTATGTTGATTTTTTTTTAAAAATGGCAAAATTTTAAAATGCTTTAAATTATCTTGTTATACTGTGTTGATACATTTAGTAGTTTAGTTTGTCCAAAAATGACAGATATACACCATATTATGAGATGTCTAGGGGGAAGAGGGGGTCCATTCTCAGACTGCCTGCAGGAGACAGAGGATGTCTGCTCAGATAGGGGACAGCTGACATGAGGCCCACAGATCTCTGTTGTAAATTTTGACTCATTGTATTCAATAAATCGGTTGGCATACTGAGACCTGAAAGTTATGCATCCTCGTCTTTTCCTGTTATCAACCAACACGCAAAAGGAGGAGTGGGATTGAGGTAATCAATGTCTGCTATCTTTTAGGGGAGGACATGCTTGTATAAGTACCGACTGAATAAGGCCGATTTAGGAGTACCTCTATGGGAAATTATGGAAAATTACAGGATTGTTGAGACTCTAAAGTCTCTAAAGTATAGTTTTTCAAATAACAACAGAAAAACTCAAATTATGAGATTTCCAAAATTTGGGAGGTAAAAAACAATCATACTATACTAGAGCATAATATATCCAGAAATGACAGAAAAACACCATGTTGCGAAATGGCCAAATTTTCAAAAAGTCATACTATAGC
>CAFUXE010002308.1:0-21629 GCA_903364295.1 Serranus cabrilla | reverse complement strand
TTAGGCGGGAAAAAAAAAACGACATGCTATAGTATGATTTTTTGAAAATGTGGCCATTTTTCAACATGGTGTTTTTATGTCATTTCTGGATAGATTAGGCTCTAACATGTATCAACACACTGAAATTGGGACATTTTAAGCATTTATAGGCGTTTTAAGTAATTTTCAAGTTTGACCATATTTTTTTTCATAGGATGGTGGAAATCATGGGCGGATGGGCAGATTTGCCAGGGTCATGTCTTAGCCATCCTAGGAAAAAAAACACGGTCTACTTTTTGTTGAAAGGTAGTCAGAATGTCATTTCTGGATAGATTAGGCTCTAATATGTATCAACACACTGAATTTGGGAAATTTTACTCATTTCTAGGCATTTTAAGGAATTTTAAAGTTTGACCACTTTTGACAAAACACGTCATAATATGGTGTTTTTCTGTCCTTTTTCAAAAAGTTTCACCCTGACACGCAACAACAGACTCTAATAAAGCTATCCCGCGAATTTGGTGCAATCCTTAAAAAAAATTGACCTTTCTCTGGAAAAACAAAACGACATGCTATAGTGTGACATCTCCTTATTTCCTGCTTTTTTGTCATTTCTGGCATATTATGCTCTAATATGAATTAACAGACTACAACTGGCCATTTTAAGCATTTTCAGGCATTTTAAAATTTTACAAAAATCGACATACTATAGTATGACTTTTTGCCATATGACCTTCATTATGCTTATAATTTGTCTATTTTAATTATCTTTAGGTATTTTAAAATTTGACCATTTTGACAAAAATCGACATAGCCTACTATACTATGGTGTGTGTTTCTTCTTCAGTTTCTGGACAGATTATAATATGGTGTTTTCTTCATAATCTTGGACAGAAAACAATATTACCATGACCAACATGCTATTCTAAAGCATTTTTTGTCATTTTTGGAAAAACACCACCACTGAATGCAGGACATTTGCTTGTTATTACATTTTTAGTGGTTTAGGTGCTTTGATTTGAAATTCAACTTACTTCATCACTTATTTTTATATGATCATATTCAGAGATAATTATCGGTTAACAAATTAAAAATGTTTTACAGATGCACCTTGTGGATGTGAAAGGATTAAATATCATCTACGTGTTCGTACATATCTATTTAAGTTTTTTTTCACATTTTAATTGGTAAAAATGAAGCTTTTTTCTAATTAGACTGAAATGGAAACAAATGGAAAATATAAAAATAACATGTATTTTCCTGCAATGATATACAGACACACAGAGAGCTCAGAGCTGTCATTAAATGGAAATATCATGTTCTGCTGACTAGGATTCAGATAGAAAATCACTTTAATCTGCTTACGAGTGTATGTATAAATGCACGGGAAAACACAGCTTATGTAACAAATCCTCTGAGTGATTGTGCTAAAAAAAATCACAGTATGTCTCAGCATTTGTCTCTGACTTCCCTTTAATCCACATCAAACATTATTTCATTTCATAAAATCTGAAGTCTGCAAAAAACAAAACAATAAAAAATATAATTTCTTTCAGCAAACAATGGATAGAAATCTCATTAGCAGTATACACATTTACAATTTAGTTAGGAGAACATTACAACAAATACATATACAAAGAATTTATCTTTTTTTCAACTGAGGATGATTTCTGTTTTTAGTATCAAAACTTGAAAAAAATTTAAAATTATAGAAATATCAAATAAATCTTGCAAACTATAGTATATATTAACAAATATGACAAATTCTCTTATAAAAAGGAAGAAAGGCATCTCCACTCCGAGCTGATAGCTTGAGATATATATTTACAGGATGACATTATCACAGAAAAGCCACAGTTTGAGCCTCTTATGTCATTAGTCTTATTGTATTAGCATTTGGTTCTCCCAAAAAAGAAACAATCGATTATATTCATGAAACCTAAAAGATCATACACAAAATGTATGGTTGCACTTTCTCGAATCATCAAAGACTCTTCTGGCATTTAGAAGAAAAATATTCAGTTTACTGCACAACAAAAAGGTAAGTATTCAGTCATTTCTCCCATTAAAGGGAGGCGAAAATCAAAAATATACATTCTCCCTGTTACCTCGAGTGCTATTTATCAGCCTAGATTTTTGCTGGTCTTTCACAAGAACATGTGTCTTTTTCTTTTTGGGGGGAAAATTGTGCAGGAGGTGGAATATTCTTTCATCCAGATGGCTAGAAGAGTGTTAAAGGATTCTGGAAATACCTTCATAGCAGCAGATTTTTTTTTGTAAAGATCACAGGGTATTTTTTGGGGGGGGAATCAGATGCTAAGCACTGTGACTTAGATTTAGATGTGCAAACTTGGGGAACGCTCCAAACTTACATTATTTACACATATTCAGTATGTACATTTCTTCACGTTGATGCTAGTACAGATGAGCCGCACTTCCTCCTTTGCACTTGTCCTCAGATTTCCGCCTCTTTTTAGGCTTTTCCTCCGAGTCCTTGCACAGGCCTTCATCACTGGCCGCCTGCAGACTGTCGAAGGTGCCCTGCCTCTCCGTCTCTTGTGGGTCATCCCTGTGCAGCCTGCGCTTCTTCCACAGACTCACACAGCGTTCCACACAGCTGAACCGGGCTTCTGTGGTGCACGCATACATGCCGGCCGGCACCGCCAGCACCATGGCACACACAATGACGATGATGTGGATCAACCTCTCCCTTTGCTCAAGCTCACTGATGTCACTTCCTGTCACAAACACGATGCACTGGCCTTCCCTCGGCCGATGGTTCTTCAGGGTCACGCAAACCTCATATTTGGTGACAGGACGTAGATCGCTGATGGTGTAGCTGTTGATGCCGGGCCCGATGTATATCATCTCCTTTTTGGGTGAATCGTATTTGCCAAAGTGGATGGTGAACCAGGTTTCTGCTGGGTTTTCCGTTGCTGCATACCACTCCAGGGTGATACCATAAACTGTCTGCTTGGCGATGCGGATGTCAATGTAGGCATTCTCATCGGACGACAACATGGGAAAAGGTGGAGGGAGGGAGGCGGAGGAATTGGAGGAGCTGATGTTAACCCGGATGCTGACAGAGGAGTTGCCGATAAAGTTGTTGGCCATGCAGGTGTAAAGTCCTCGGTCTGCGAGGTGAAGAGAGGGGATCACCAGCTGGGAGGTGACGCTCTCCTCGTCTATATGAGTCTCTGTAGCTGCAAGGAGAAAGTTTCAATCAGAGGCTTGTTAAGATCTACTAAAGACATAGTATGGTTACCCCAAAGACCCAAAGTGCAGCCTTGGAAACCTTCTGAGCGAATTGCAAATGACAAGTGGCAGGAAGCTACAGTTCATTGAAACTAGAAGCTAAATCTCTAGTTGCAGGAATTAAGTTCTAGCAAACGTTAGCAACTCTGAAGATTAGATATAGGAGGGAGATGTTTGCATTTTCATCATAAAATCTTTGAAACCCTTTCTAAAGACGGTATTGTTTCTGTATCTTTTGCTAAACCAGATGCAGCTAGAAAGTTCAACATATACCACACTAAGTGCTCCCGGAGCAGGTTCACAACAGTTTAATGGATGATAGTAATAAAAAAGTCTTACCGGCAAATCCTCTTATAATCTTCAGACTGTACATCCACTGAATGGTGGGACCTGGCCTGGCCTTTACTAAGCATGTGAGTGTTGCATTTGCTCCGAGAGGTAAAGTGATGTTAGTCTCTGGGGCAGAGGCCACCGGCTTCGTGCATGTTTTTAACTGGATCTCGTGGAAAAACTTGTCAGCTTTGGAGGCAGGTCCTGAGCACTTCAAATAAGAGTTCATGAGAATGATGGGAGGGCTGACGGCGCGGATGAATTCAACAAAGCGTTTGAGGCGGCAATCGCACAACCAGGGGTTGTCGTGCAGCGCCAGAACCACATTGGAGACCACCCCTTCCTTCCCCCACGCTTTCTCTGTTGTTTGGTAAAGAGGCCAATTGGTGAAGACATCTTTTGATATGACAGTAAGCTGATTGAAAGATAAATCCAAGTAGGTCAGGGCAGGTAAGTGTCTCAGAGCGTGCTCAGGCAGAACGTCCAGCCGATTGTGCTTCAGGTCCAAAATCTTCAGTTTCGGTGTGTCCTGAAACGCGGTCCACGTTACTGAAGTCAACTTGTTCCCTTGCAGCCTGAGCTCAGTCAGGTTGGTCAGCCCCTCCAGGCTTTTAATGTTCATCAGGGTGATCTCATTAAAATTCAACCAGAGGAACTCCAAGGCACTAACTTTAGAGAAAGATCCACGAGGTAACTCAGTCAGGTGGCAGTTTTCAATTCGTATTTTAGTGAAATCATGGGGAATGTCCTCTGGAATTTGTCCCATGGAGGTTTCCATACATAGTAAAGACCTAGAATGGTAAGAAAAGTTGTTTTTAAACAAGAATATACTCTATCATCATAGCTTCTTATGTACATGCACCATTTGCTCAAAATATGGATGGTGTTTGTAGGTTTTACAACAATTTGGTTAGAAGGTTTAATGAAAACAACAGGGTTCTGACTAACAACACAAACTACTTTTAGGAGTTTAGATTCAGGAGTCACTTACCTTCCCAAGTTGTCATCTGTGCAGGAGCAACCGGTCGGACAAGTTGATGATCCAGGTGTGATGAGATAAAATAACAAAGCGATACGTAACGCAACATAAAAGGCGTCCATATTCCTGGAGGAGCATGTGAATGAGGCCTCTGAGGCCAGGACAGGGACTGCGTGGTAGAAAGCCTATTACCTTAATCTTCCTTGACGTAAGACACCAAGTGACATGTGAGACACACATACAGTAGGAAAGGTGTATTTATAGCAATGGTCCACTATGTCGAGAGAACACTGAGAGATCTCTGGACAGAAAAAAATAACGCCCACAAAGATGTATTGAGTTATTGTTATTGTAGGTCTACTTTCAGGTATGACCCCAAACTGCTTTGACTCTGTTTAATTTAATTTACTTGTCTCCTGCCAAAGCGTAGGCATTGACAGGAGAGCCATCTGTATTAAGTGGGCCGGAGCCCGTCTGGCTTAGCAGCATGGAGAGGGAGGGCTGCACAGAGACAGATGTCTGGAGAGGGCTGTAATCTGACCTCAATAATCTCACTGGGTGTCTCTCAGGTTGTTAAATCAACATATAATGCAAGTGTGAAAACAGGCAACATCTACAGCACTTTGGTTTCCACCTTTGACGGACAATATTCCTTTAATATTCAAGCTTTGTATGATGAGTGTACATGCTAGTTTACAGGCAAAGAGACGAATCAGATGTTCGGTAACATAGGTAATCTAGTAGTTATCATGCAGATTTAAGTATAGATATTGATCATCTTTCATTGTTAGTTTAATTGCATAACCAGAGACATTTGCCAAATATCTTAAAATACTAAGTCCTGTCTACCTCAATACTATGCACACATTTTGTGTTTATAGCTAAGTAGCTAAAGCTAAAATGCTAATTTAAGAGGCTAAACATGCCTTTAGCATGCTATCAGTTGCATTCAGCACCTTAGTGCCAAAGCACAATATGTTAGCTGCTCTGTGAGACTATAACAAAACTGTTATTAAAGGTGCTTTGAGTAAAATGCTACCTTTAGCATGCTAACATGCTCCAAATGAAAATGCTAATATGCATGTTTACTATGTATAATGTTCACCAGCTTAGCATGCTAATTAGCTTGGTAAAATTTGCTAGTTTGCAACACCAAATTGTGCTTTAAAGGGTAAAAACTCATAATTGAACCTGCTCTAGCTCACACCATTTCGAGCAGATTTTATAACACATGACAGTTTTAAATGCTAAGTGACTGGGCTGAAATTCGAGGCATGTTTTATCTACATAAGCAAATTAGCATCTGCATAGTATGCTTTCTGCATGGTAACGTTCATGAAGGCTCATTTCTGCAACATTCAAGATAGTCTGAAGAAAGAAAAAAGCTTGAGAGCATATAAATATATATAATATAAAAAATATTTATTTTTATACAGTACATTCATACATACAGATATTTCAGGTCACCAATATGTACACATTAGAAAATGTATTTTTGTTGTTTTCTTTTTTTCTTTTAACCCAACAGTAAACCTGGCACATTAACATCATACTGACATACAAAATAGACTAATAACTGCTGGTTAATTTCTCTAAATACTTGATGTTTTAAATAAAGATTTAACACAATGCAGAGGTTAGGCTACATCTCAGATAAATGTTTTTAAAAGTCATTGGGTTTCAGACAGTTTAGGGCAACATTTTCTTTGCAAAACATTACCTTTAAAAGTGCATGATGAATAAAAAAATGTTTTTTACACATTTACTGTACACCAAATTGTTAATATTTAAACCATGTCACTGTGTATATTTTCCCTTTTTCGCATCCTTCGATTCCTACAAGGCTGTTAAACAACTTCACCCATCCAGTGCTCACTGAGCGCTCATTGTCCTCAGTCTTTTAAAGTCTCTGAGCACAGCGTTTTTATCTATTCACATCAGTAGAAAACAAAGTGCATCCTCTGAAGGTTGAGGCATTCGTTCAGTTTTAGCAGAAGTACTCATTAGGTGGCCCTTCAGTCCTGGCTATGGCCTCTGAGTCAACACTGGACCTCGCTGAGAGCAACCTGTTGGATTCATCAGGATTCAGCCTGGTCAGATATTCACCCTCCATCCCTTTAGCTTTAGCCCCGGGTCCCAGGGTCTCAAACGTGACGTATGAGTCCTGCATTTCCTTGGACTGTCTACCCAGCAGCTTTTGGCAGCGCTTCTTCAGCGCCCCGCAGCACACAATCAGTGTCAGGGGGACAGCAATCACACAAGCCACCGTTATCACCACCACATTAATCAGCTTCTGAGTGCCACTGGCACTGGCCGCCTCATCTGTTGAGAAGATTACACACTGCTCCTTTTTCGGGATCAGGCCTTTGACGCAAACACAAGCAATGTACTTTGTCTTAGGCACAAGGCCGTCAATTGTGATACGGTTCTTACCGGCCCCAACATTGACCCGACGCATGTCTCTCTCACCAAATATAGCATACAGGACACTGAATTCTGTGGTGTTCGTGGCTGTAGGGGCTCTCCAGTTCAGAGAGACAGTATGGTCAGTGTCGCCGATCACCTTCACCGAACGCACTACCCTTTTCTCCGGAGCTGCCTGTAAGGATGAGGCATTGGCTGCCAAGTTGCTCAGGGCGTCCAGCTCCACTGATTTCTGGGAGTCTGATGCTTTGCCCCGTCCCTCAGAAGCACCATCAGAGATGCTGTAGCTCTCGATTTCGTACTTCCCAGTCACGCCTTTGCCATTGAGGGGTTCAATGATGGGCTGGGCGGCCGTGGTGGTTGGTGGAGGAACATATCTGGCAATAAGTTTCTCCTGATATGCCGCTCTTCCAATGCCACCAGGTTTCTTCCCTCTGGTTCTCTTAGAGACACCACCACCTGCTTCCTCTGACCGAAAAGAATCTGTGATAACCAAAGAGATAATGGCGTCTGCGGTGCCCACAAAGTTTGTTGCCTTGCACACATATTTCCCAGAATCTCGGTAGGCGACTGCAGGCACGCTGAGAATCGACCAAATGATGCCCTCCTTTGAAATCTCTTGCTGAACTGAAAAAGCAAACGCCCACAGATAAAACAGATTAGCACCAAAAGAATAACTTTAATCTTGTTGACAATTTGACAGAAATAGATACTGTTCTAATTCTGGCACATATCGAATTAGTTTAGCAGGACTCACCTGTGCCGTTCATTTTCTTGCCATCGGCGCGGCTCCAGGACAGCTCCGGGATGGGGACTCCGACTGTGCCACAGCGCAGCAACACGTTGTTGCCCAGTGAGCTTCGTACACGAGCTACGGCCGTGTGCACCCGAGGGCCCTGACACCTCTGCAGCTCCGCTTCAGTAAAAAGGACCCCTGACAAGCTCTCTGGATCAGCACACCTCAGCCTGGGGTCGATGAGAGCCACCGACGATGACGGAGATTTCTGAAACTGGACCAGATCGTACAGCCGGCAGTCGCACAGCCATGGGTTGTCATGAAGACCTAAAGAGGAAATGTTACAAAGTGCTGTCAGTGGAAAGAAAACACTCAGCATCCTCTTATGAATTACTGTCACATCTATTTTCCTTTACATAAAACCAACAAGTCATTTTAAGACCCAAGTACGTGCGGCTCAAATAAATAGTATTAGTCTGACAACTTGACACACAATCACTATAATTAGACTAATCCCAAACTCAGTTTTAAACGCTTCTGGTGTCAGAGAAGTGGTCGCCACACGAGGCAGCTTAGAAAGAATACGTTCCGAATATGTCACAGCTTGATCCTCACCGAGAATTAGTTTGGAGGAATCTGCGTCCTGGGATGGCTTCACACTCAGCCACATTGTGAGAACCTCAGCGGGAATCGTTGTCAGAGTGTTGCTGGATAAGTCTAGATAGGTGAGATTCCTAATGTACACGGTGGCGTCAGCAGGGATGGTGGAGATTTTGTTGTTGTGTAAATCGAGGAGCCTCAGGTTTGGCATATCAGTCAGAGAATCCCAGGGGAAGGAGGTTAGGGAGTTGCCATCCAGCCGGAGCTCATCCAGGTTGTAAAGACCCCGGAAACTGTCAACGTTCAGTGAATTCAGTGAATTGAAAGACATCCACAGAAATTCCAGGTTGTTGAGGTAGTGGAAGTTGTCGCTCTGGATCCGTGTGATCGCTGTCTTTTCAATACGCAGCTTTGAAGTGTCGACAGGAAAATTTGGAGGAATCAAAGTGATCTCCGGGTCGTTGCAAAGTACACTCCTGCAAGAAAAAATACAAATTTCATTATTTAGAATATATCAGTTAGGGGGAACAACATTAAAGCTATTTTTAAGTTTGTAGGAGTGGATTTAAAAACAAACTAAATGTATTTTCTGCCTCTTTTTTACATAACAAATAATACGGTTAAACATTTATTTGAGAAAAACGTAGTAACCTATTGTTCAGTAACAAGCAAAGGAGATTAAAGGGCAACTCCAAGTTAATCCTCCACTATACTGAGCGAAAGAAAGCTGGAGCGAAAATCACTTTTGCACGCAAGAAAAAGTAGATGTACTGAGAATAAAATGGGAACAACAACATTTAATTTGTAAAAAAAAAAACTGCAGTGTATTTACCTTGCTTTTGATCCGTCGCTTAGTTTGTGGAAGAAGCAGCTGCATTGTGCAGGACACGCGCTGCTCAGCAAAGGAAGAAAAACTAAAGCGACGCAAAAAGCAGCAGCAAAGTGTCGACTCATCTTTTCTCCTGCAAGCGTCTAAATGCTACGCAGCTAAACTACAATATTAAAAAAAAAAAACAGGAGCTACAGCTTGTGTCTAACAGGGCATCGGATGCATCGTGGTGGTGTGCAGGCTCAGAGCTCCATACTGCTGCGGGCGGTCTGAATCCTGAGATAAAAAGGATAGGCAGGGATTAGTGAAGGACTTGGGTTATTTTCATTCACACGATTAGGCTATTGCTTCCTGGACGCTGATAGGCTGCATAGTTTTTACTTTTATTCTCAGGGGAATACTTTCCAATTGTTGATTGGATGGTTAATTAAGGACATTAACTGTACAGCATCTAAATGAAGTGGAGGTAGACAGGAAATCTGCCTGCATGTTAACCATCAGGAATATTTAAATAAAGAAAATAAAAAACAATTTTAAATAGAAAATGAGGAATTCTTTGACAAATATATATCTTTACAGCTATATCTATATGATATTATTGTAATATTCTTTATTTATTTGACATTTATCTCAATAAATTAAATATTTTAAGTATTGTAAGAGTGATGGGGCTCCTATCTCACATAACACATAAGAAATTAGTCACCAGAAATAAGCTCTGATGTGAAAGCACATGGATTTGCTACAGTTTCAGAATTTATATTTATTTAATATTTTCATAAACAGCACAAGCATTACATAATGTAGCGCTACTCATATGTCACTCCACTGTTTTTTAGACTATACTGTGTGCATTAACAGATATATTTTGTATTTATTGTCAAGACTGCAGTAACAGCCATGTAAGTACTGTTAGTATTTTATGTACATGTTGTTTTATCTTTATTCTTATTTTGATGTATTTGTAACCTGTATGTTAAGCTGCTGTGATGACTGAATTTCCCCACTGCGGGATAAATAAAGTATTATCTTATCTTTTATTATGTGAGTCTGTCTTTCTATGCGTCTTCCTTTCTTTAACGCTGTCTATAAATACATTAACAGACTGCAGGTTGAATAACAGCTATAAATTTAGCAGCACATGGCCACCAGATGGCAGAGCAGAGTTGTTTCAGGCATTTACAATGTTGTTATTAGACTTAAAACCAGATAAATGGCAACATTATGTAATAACAAGCAGGTGATCACTGGGTTTAAATATCAATTATAGAATATTTTTTATTAGAATTAATATGAGATTTATATGGGAATAGTCTCAATATTTATATTACACTATTGTTGTTGTATTATAATCTGCAGTTCTTGTTTTCAGCTCCATGTTCTCATTCTGTGTGTGACACACTTTGTGGATGGCGGACGTGTTTCACAGTCTGAGGGTTTCTCACAGGTGCAGAGGTTTAAAGACACGGCTGTGCGGCGGGATTTCAAATCCTTTAATCCAGTCATCTCTCCGTCTCTTATTAATGCATCTTTGTTCTATTTGCTTTCAGCAGGGATGTCCCAGTCCCACGATGAAGGGATGGCAAGGAGAGTTCACTTGAAAAAACAGATAAAAGCTATTCATATAATGAAAAGAAAGAAGCTTTTTTTTTAGATCTTTTACCAGAAAAGAAAGATGTTTGATTGATATTCCCTTGCTTACTCACATGAAAACATGATTTAGGTGCAAAAGAACAAATAAAAATAATAATAAAAATGGAGATGTCTGGTTTTGCAAATTACCTCCTTCAGAATGTCACGTTTTTCCAACATAAAAATAAAAACTCAATGTAAAATGAAGATTAGCAAGTATCTGGCATCAGCTCATCATCTGAATTGTTGTGGAGAAAAAAATTAATCTCCCCTCCATGAACATTATATTCAAAGATACTTCATATATTTCAGATGATATCACTTCACACGAATGAGCAAAAAAAACACTTATTTAAGTTTTTCAGTCTGTCAGTGTGAAAGCAAATTCAACAGTGAAACCTTTGTTTGATTACAAAAGCAGCAGATTATGACGGTGTAATTACCTGCAAGCTAATGCATTAATGTGTAACCACTGCAAGGCTGCGAGCACTTTGGAAATAAATATTACAGACTGGTTATTAAGGTCGGTTACAGTCGTGGGCTTTATTCCCACTGTGACGACGTTGATTAAGACGATAAATGAGATTTCCTCCAGTAAATTAAGGCTTCATGATGCTGACTTTTGTGGAGCTTTTTTGTCAGTCTTTCAAAATAAAACACAGGAAGTGAGAGGAAATGTGTTGCACATTTTCATTTCTGTTATTATTTCAGTGCTCATTGCATAACTTCTGATCCAAAACTGTGACACTGGCATCTGGATAAACCAGATGGCGTGGAGTTCACAACCAAGATTACTATACAGTAAATACCAGTTGATCAATCCACTACATTCATGTTGTGGGCAATGTTGGTTCAGACCGGCTCTTATTTCCTCACACTCAGCTGCAGTAGATTAACAGATTGTTTATTGAAACATTTGAATTGTGAAACTGGCGCTCTGCTGCTTTATGTTCCTGCTGCTGGACTTTTGTACGATCTAAATCCTATCAAACAGCAGAAATTGTGACATACAAATCATCTGAAAGTGAGGAAGTGTGTAACGGGACGGGGTGCACAGCTATCAGTCAGGACAATACGGGCAGTTTGAGCAAAGGGGTTTTATTGGTCTGTTGGGACACATCATTACTTCATAGTTAATGAGTTTGTGGTAATCTGTGGGCAGATTAGTTTTGCAATCAGACTCGGCCCAAATGTTACATTTTAAAAGTTCAGGCTGCAGCGGGGGGCCACTTCTCTGCTGTCCTCGTTTTTTGGTTTTATTTGGTCGACAGATGAAATAAGGTCCTGATGCTTTCAGGGACTTTTTAATTAACCTTCACGCTTTGTGTGACTAGAAAGAGAAAACAGACAATTTAAAAGAGGAGATTGTGTTGGGATTTGTCAAAAAAAAAAAAAAAGTCTTCCCTGATATTAGAGCCTTCAGTTTCCTGAGCAACATCAGACATTACAGAGTCCCTATATGCTTAATTACTACACACCACACCCTTTAAATCTGTACTGTATCTACACATAATAATAAAATAATAAAATACTTTTTTTTATTAATTATTATCTTCTTTATATATATTATTTCTTATTTTCTTCTTCCTCTTGGATGATTATAATATTATTATAAGAAGAAGAAGAGGAAGAAAAATAGGAAAGAAGGGGAAGAAGAAGAGGAAGAGGAGAGTTTTTTTTACAACAACAGATATCTCCCTTTTGAATTATTTTACATTTCTATTTTTTGTATTTTTGAGTGAAGTGAATATTCATCCAGCTACTGTTAAGTTGTTTTGGTAAGACCTCCCAAAGTTTTGAAAAAGTGCGTCTTTATTGAGCAATCAAGGGAAATCAACAAAAATATTGTTGGTTTATTCACTTTAAAAGGGGGTTTTATCTGTTTTTGTATTGTACATATGTATAAAGCCATTGCATTTCTATTTGTATTTCTAACTTGTTTGTAATCTTATATATAGTTTTTTTCTTTTATATTTTCTTTTCTTTTCTTTTTTTTAATTTTTTATTTATCACACTTTTTGACTCTTGATCTGGTGTTATAAAATTAATTTCTACGATTTGGGATCAATACATATTTAATTTTATAGCTGTATAAGAAAATGTTTGTAGCATACTTGAGTGTTTACAAAGGATTCCTTCACAGTCACAATTCAGAATAATCGCATCTAAAATTCAGCTAATTATTGGTTAAAAACAACATTTCCCATGTTCCCATTTTTCCCTTATCAGCAACCGTCAGCTGGGACAAGTCAAGGAGTTGCGGGGGAAGTTTCCAGCAGTCATAAATATCCAAAAAATCTCAGCTCTAAACCAACAAACTTTGCATCAAAGAGTTGTGCGGCAGAAGAGCAAACTTTTGGCCATCGCAGAGTTGCATGAAGTTTAAACAACTTGCTCGTTAAGACATTCTTCGGGGGATTTTAAAGGGGTTTTACTAAGATTAGGCTTTTTCACGTGAAAGAGCCTTTATAAGGCGTCGTGTTGCTGGAGACGGTGGTGCGCGACACAACAAGGAAAGAACTTGTGTTTTTGTGCAAAAGTTTGATTTGTGTATTTCAACATGGCAGCGTACACTTTACCGGAGGGATTCACGGAGTTTGATATGTTTACATTCGGCACGGCGCTTCTTGTCGGGGGTGAGTGAAACGAGCGCACCGGAAGACACGTTTCTGCAGGAAATAAAGGGACAGTTAACTCTAAAAATCACAAGTTATCACAACCCAAAGCATGCTTTCTTTGTTTTCTGATCGTGGTGTTTGAAATTAAGCATTTAAGTTTTACAATATTGCTTATAAATCCAGTCTATTAAATGTCTTTTTGATTTCAGGGATGCTGGGATTCTTCCTCAACGCCATCAGCATCGTGTCTTTCCTCACGGTGAAGGAGATGAGGAATCCCAGCAACTTCTTTGTGTTCAATCTTGCTGTGGCTGACCTCTGTTTGAATATTAACGGACTCACAGCTGCGTATGCGAGCTACCTCAGGTATCAGACAGAGCAGTTATTGTCCTTCCTCGGGCCTTTTTGTATTGGGGGGTTGGGGCTGCACAGTTAATGCAGTGTTATCCAAATCACAGGAGTATTTGTGAAATATGTGACAAAATCCTGCAGATCGAAAAGAAAATTATTTCTTTTGTTTAGATTCTTGCAACAACAAAAAAAAATGTGATAATTTCAATATTTTTTTATGAAAAAGAGAACAATTACTGTCAGCGCAGTTAGATACTTTTACAAATTGGGCGGTTCAAGTGTGGGTGCTAAACTTCTTCTGGCAATAAAAAAAACTCTGTAAGCCATTGTGTTTCATAATCCACAGTCCACTTCATTCAGTGTGTAAAGCTCACATTTCTTAAGCAGATCTGCTGGAAGTTACCTAACAGGATCTGAAAATCTTACATTTTTTACATCCTGTTTAAAGCTTTTGTAAGTTTATATCAGTTTCCAGCCTGAGAGGGCTAAATTATCCCACCAAGGGCCCCAAATTAGTTACTTATTTTTATAATAACCCCATCTTCGAAAACAACCAAGACAGAAGGAAATTCTACATCGTCACAGCTGCCCAAAGCTCAGCGATATGTCACATGAGTTGGTCTTATACTAACAATTCTCTGCATGCTATCTGCTGTCTTTCTTTCTAGATATTGGCCGTTTGGCCAAGAAGGATGTGCCCTTCACGGTTTTCAGGGCATGATATCGGTCTTGGCGTCCATCAGTTTCATGGCTGCCATCGCTTGGGACAGATATCACCAGTACTGCACCCGTGAGTACAACAAGCCCAGCATCAATGCAACATAAAGCTAAAGTAAACCCAACTAATTAACAGAATTTACATGCTTTAGATTTGGTTGCACCTGCTTTTGTTTCTGCTGCAGAAAAAGCCCCAAAATGTGAACACAGAAACTAAATTTGATCATGCATGCCTTTATTCTGCAGGACAGAAGCTCTTCTGGAGCACTACGCTGACCATGAGCGGCATTATCTGGATTCTTTCCATCTTCTGGGCGGCTGTTCCTCTCATGGGATGGGGCGTCTATGACTTTGAGCCCATGAGGACTTGTTGCACACTCGACTACACCAGAGGGGACAGGTACGGCTAAAAAATATAGGAAAGATACTAAAACTGGAGCGTTGGAAAGGACAAAGTGATCAGATTACTGTTGTTTTCCATCACTATCAATCCACAGTGTAATAAATACTCAGCACTAGGCATTATGACAAATATTCACCATATAACATTATTTTCCTATTCATCTCTTTTCAACAGGGACTATGTGACGTACATGCTGACTCTGGTGCTGCTCTATCTGATGTTCCCGGCTTTCACCATGCTGTCATGTTACAATGCCATCCACAAACACTTCAAGAAGATCCATCACCACAGGGTAAATGTGCAAACACGTTTTCAAAGGAACATGCCACTCCTTCTAGTTTTTTCTAAGATCAGCTTTGGCACAATCTGCCAGAGAGGACAGGAAACACAACACTCTTTAACTCACAAACGAGAAAAAGGCAACAACTCCAGTAACACGATCTTTGTTTTTACCAGTTTAACACCAGCGTGCCTTTGAGGGTGATGCTGATGTGCTGGGGTCCGTACGTCCTCATGTGTATCTACGCCTGTTTCGAGAACGTGAAGATCATTTCTCCAAAGCTAAGAATGGTGAGCACTTATTTAGTTATTTTCAGTCTAACAGTTTGTGCAGAAATACAGTCAAAATCATGAAAAAAGAAGGACTTGTTGACTTAGTTTCAGGACTCTTCTGGTTCATGTCGGATTATTTATTTAAATCAACTTGTCATAAACTTTCCTTTAAGTCAAGTCCCTGCATGATATAAATCCTTGTTTGTGCTTGCAGGTGCTCCCAGTTGTCGCAAAGACAAATCCCTTCTTCAACGCCCTCCTCTACTCATTTGGAAACGAGTTCTACCGAGGCGGCGTGTGGCACTTCCTCACCGGCCAGAAGATCGTCGAACCGGTTATCAAGAAAAAATAAAAGGAAACTCAATTCTTTCTGGCAAAAATCCCAAACCGCCATCTGCTCTGATGATAGATTCCTGTTGCAAACATCAACGAGACATGTAGAAGTGTGTTCGGTTGTTATATTTTCACACGTGGTCGGTAGCTTGGGACGTTTGGAGCCTCATGCTGGATTTATGTGAAGCTGCAAAATGTGTTGCAGGTAATTTATCCACTTTGAAATTACTGCATTCTTCCTAAAACAACTCTTGTTTATTCTGCACTGCTCCTCCATCCGTGTAAGACCACTTACAATAAACACAATGTGTTGCTGCTCTTCTGTATGCTTTTCTGTTTTAAAGTGTTTTTTTTTTATCTGAATAACTGAGCTACTGTGACGGATTACTGAGCAGTGTGTCGCCTGCAAAATGTCACTCGAAGACAAACCAACCAGGAAAAGATGCAAAATTACTACAAAGAGATAAAAAGTCCACAAAGAGAACAAAACATAAAAAAGTTAGGTGTCAACAGACATATTTAGCTACAGAGAAACGACTAACTACTACAAAGAGACACAAAAAACAACAAAAACAATTAAAATGACCAGCAGATTGTCCAACTGACCAGCATGTATAGTTGCCCTCTGACACAGTCGCCTCTAAGCAGATTAATCAGTTGTATTATTGTGAGGAAGACAGTTTGAGGTGATGTAACCTCTATATATAGTGAGAACAGCAGTCACTGTGTTAAGACTGTGTTATGCAATTACACTGTAGTCTGAGGGAAAGTGATTGTGTTATAAATAAAGAGGTAGACAGTGTGGCAGATCATATATTTCCTTACATTGAAGCTTCTCATGATCAAATATTCTTGTGTATTCCAGTTCTGGGTCCGCTAATGTAACATTTTTAGCAGTTATACACTTTATACAGAGCTGAATTGTTAAAAATAAGTGTAGATTCAATGAAAGAAATTTACATAGAGACACACATTTAAGAAAGGGCCAGATATCAAACTTTGTATTTGAATGAAGATCAATCTAATGAACATATGTAGGTGGAATGACATAATATTCAGCTGGACGCCAATGTGTGCTGACACAAAATGCTCATGACAGCCGTATTAATAAATCCAGCTTTAAAACGTCTCTGGTTCCCCAGGATTACATTGATGCCTTTCTTTTGAGCCACAGTTATATCAAGTGTTACAGTGTCAGCGAGGACGCGGAGCAGAAAGCTCTCTGATCTCTGAGCTGCTGAATATATGCACTCCAGAAATAAGCCACAGTGAGACAAAGTCTGTCACACTAACCTCTGACACTGCAGTCGTCAGCAGGTGAAATCCTCTCCGTCAGCGGCCGCCCGTCCCGACGGAGGAGGACCGGTCCGAAAGTTCAGAGTGTCCAGAGATAGTCCTGCTGACTCCTAAAATAGAAAAAGACATCAGTATCAGTCATTATACACTAACGAATGAAGGCATTGCTGAAAAAGACATCTTCACAGTACGGAGCATGTGATCTTTAAATAACAATGGGACTGAAAACATGAAATCAGAGTCAATGTAGAAACACTGACGAAACCTACAGCTAGTTTATTAACGTTGTTCGGAGTTGGAAAAGGTATTTAGATCCTTTACTTCAGTAAAAGTACAATTACCACACTGAAAAATTACTCAATTACAAGTTAATATCCAAAACTTACTGAAGTAAAAGAACAAAAGTATCAGAATCAAAATGTACCTAAAGTATCAAAAGTAAAAGTGCTGGTTATGCTGAATGATGGAGCCGCTCAGATTCTTTTATATATTCTAAATATATTATTAGATCAGTTGCCTTGATGCATTTATGTAAGCAGTGTTTTAATATTGTAAAGGTAAAGCTAATTTACTTATTTTATTATGAAGTTTCATTTTTTTCATCTGCAGTTGTTTTGTTTCTCTTTATAGTCATTTTTGAGTCTTTTTTTTAGTAGCTTTTTGACTTTTTGTTGATGTTTTGCCCCTTTTTAGAGTGATTGTGAGTCTCTTTTATGTGTATAGGTCATTTTGAGCCTCTTTGTAGTTTTTGTTGTTATTTTTCTTTGTGTTAATGTTGAGTCTCTTTATCGTTGGTGCCTCTTTAAGGGGCATTTTGTGGGTGAAAGCCAGGGGATTCCTGACACAGCAGGCCCCTGGTCCTGTGCCTGGTACGCCTGTTTAGTAATTGAATCATGCATAGTAAACATTTTACCTGATAAGGTATAATGAAATACAGCCAGATCACATTACAGTTTAAATCTTTGGATTTGCTATGTATTTAGTTTTTAAAAAGAACCCGGAAGTAAGTGTAAATTGAAGTAAAAGGAAAAGAAAGAAAGGAAAGAAAGAGACTCAGGAGTTCTGTTATCCAGCACACCAAACAAGCTCTTCTTCTTGGCAGGTATTAAATGTCACATATAATCATGTACTTCCTCATAAACTTCTGCTCCATATCCACCCGGGCTCACCGGGGGTTTTCTGAGGAGAGACGCAGGAGTCCAACAGATTAGCATCAGGTTCTTGGAAACAGTCGTCTCAGCGATCGACAGCTGATTAGAACACGAGTGTTTGTGGACCAGTGATCTAATTCAGTCGGCGCTGCGGATAGAAGCAGCAATAATAGCAGCAAATTCACTGGAAGAAAGCAGGACAACTTGTCACAGACAGATTTGTCTCAGTGAGCTTCTTGCAGCACATTGTGCACGAAACTAAATCGGCCTTTTCACTCTCGGTCAGTGGAGTCGTGGTTCGGATTGAATCAAGGTGAGGCGAAGGTGTTCCTGTCGGAGCCTGAATGGTCGTGATAAGTGTGTTAAATCTAATGCTCGTCCCAGACAGATGGTGTAAAAAAATAAAAACATCTGTCATGAAAAAGCCTTACGCAGCACAAACAGCAGCCGCGCCACACGGGCGCACACATGTGACATGTTCAGAGAGATTTGGCTCATCAAGGTCGGGTTTTGACCTTAAGAGCACCGAAAAAACAGGACGGGAGCCAGAAACACTGAAGTCATGATTCCCTGCCCTGCTGCAACCCCGACTCACTAAGAAACCTTTAAAATCATCATCTCAGCACCAGTTTTGTTAGTTATTTGACTATTTTCTCACCACAACGATGTTAAATCACATATAATTTGAGCAAAACTACCAAACTAGGAAAAACTTTTGATGTTTAAGACATTAATCAAGCATCCAAACAGGCTTCTTTGCCTCTACATTTTACACTAAAAACACCAGAAAAAACTGCCTTTTTTTCATAATTTATCAAATTCAACTGTCCAACTATATTGTGTGTTCTGTATATTTTATCTCCCCTATACCTGATGGATTAATAGCTGTTCCCTCGACCATAATAATCAAATTAAGCTGTAGAAATATTGAAATGATATAATAATAATTCATGCAACTATAATTCCACTTTGTTTAAAATGCAAATAAAACAGAATGTGATATAAAAACTGTTTTCCTTTAAATAGTCACTAATAAATATATAGATTTTGTGATAAGTCTAAAATATTAATGCCATAAACTGCAGCTGGATCAGATTTCTACAACAATAAAATAGGCCTATATAACACATATAAATATAATGGCTTTGTTTAAAACGTAAATAAAACAGAATATGATATAAAAACATTTTTTTTCTTAAATATTCACATGAAAATCCCATAAAATCCTGCAATACACGACTGAAGGATGCCATTCTGAAGATCTTAAAGTTATATATATTGAAGTAACTGCACAATATAAATGCTATTAATCATATTTCTACCAAAATCAATAAAACACATATAAACATAAGGACTTTGTCTAGAATGAAAACAGTTTTCCCTTAGTTATTCACATTTAAAATATAAAGATTTGGTACTAAGTGTAAAATATAAGAGCCATAAACTGCAACTGGATCAGACTTCTACACAAATTAAATGACATGAATCTGATATAAATAACTGTTCCCTCAAAAAAAATATTTAAAAAATCCCACAAAATCATGCAAAACAACACTGAGGCGTCATCTGACATGTTTCTGAACTCTCAAAATTATAGATTTTGCAGTAACATAAATGCAGCTGGATCAGACTTCTACAAAAATGAAACACATATAAACATAAGGACTTTAAAAAGGAGGATTAAGGTTGAAGAGCACTTTATCTTCTGCCAACTGATGATCTGTTTAAGTGCACGAGATCCGCTTCCAAGCTACAATTTGGGAAATAAACAAACTGCAGACAGACTTTGGTGGGTAAAGGTTGAAAGGCAGAGGTCAGCTGAGGGAAACTGTCTTTGCATTACCTCCCGAGTTAATGATCGACTCTGTATTGGCCTGATAAGCACAATGGTTGATGTTGAATTATAATTTATCTGAGAGCTACTTCAAAAAAACAAAGCAAAGGTCAGAGTAAATCCTGCAGCACAGATTAGATGACACAGTGGAAGGAGACGCGTCACATGACACAAACAAAGATCTTACGTAACACTGCATGTGTCTGTCCGTAAGCTGTGATCATTTCTCATTTCACACACTGATATTTTTGATTTTTCACCATAAATTGTGTCAAATATGTGACACAGCTGCTGTGGATTTTTCTCTAAATTACTTTAAAAGGATTTTTCCCTGAGTGTAATCTGGATTAGATGATATTTGCGTCACTCCAGACGGCCTTTCTTATTTCTAGTTTTATTGGTTAAACCTTTCTCATATCGTCGTCAACACCAGGTCACCGTCCATGTCTCAACCCGGAGGACGAGCAGACGCTGCGAACTCCTGCAGACACTGAAGGCACCAGAGATTATCAGTGGAGTCACATTTCTGCACCGTATGAAATCTGTATATTAAAAAAACTGCAGTGTGTTTATCTGAGGCTGCTGCTGAGCCAAGCCTCTCTCATTAGTGAAATTGGGCAGTTATTTCCTGTGGTGTGTTAATCCTCCTGGTTTTTTTTTTTTTGCATTAAATAATCCACTGAACACACTGGAAACGCCTCCACTGTCATCCAATATACTGTTTTATAACAGTAATCATCATTAGAGTTGATATCAACAATTAAAAAGAAAAAGATGCTCACTTGGCTGAGTCACAATTACTAGAAAATCTATATTATCACACAGAGAAAAGCTGCGTACACTAGGAAAAAGTAACAAATCTTGCAAAATAATACTGTGGCCTGGGCCCCTCTGACATGTTTCTGAAACTCTTAAATTTTTAGTAAGTGTACAATATAAATGCAGATGAATCAGAGTTCTGTACACTGTATATAATATTAAAGCCTATGGAAGCTGTACAACATTATATCCATAAATGTTTGACATACAGATTCAACTTTCCTATTACAATGGGTCTGTTAAAGTGCTGTTTGTGCAATTATTACTGATGGAAACACATTTCTACCATTTTAGCACCAAAAAACATTTCTTATTTAAGTTTAAACTTAGTTTGGCTTACTGAGGTTCATTTAGATCACTTGGTTGTTTATTGTCTGGTGTCAGAGAGAGGACAGTCCAGTCCTGTTTTCAGTTTTTGTTGGTGCTTCCTTTTCTTTACATTCAGATCATGGATTAAAAAGCTGTTATATTCAAGTCTTCACTGCCCTCTACTGGCAAATAAGGATAGTTAAGAAATGGAAAAATAGTTTCATACTTTTAACCTTTTTGCCTTTCTAGAGACTTGTTTTGACATTTTAATTTTTCAATCATGTTGGTTGTGGTAATGCATAAGCATTAAAAAAAAACAACTACTGGCAATATATAAACAAGCTAACATTTAAAAGATTAAAATTTTGCAAATCAATAAAAAATTAAAGCTGCAAGCAGCGTTGACGGGTCCTCGCATCTCCACGCACGTCGGGGTGGAGAAAACATTTTTTTTGTTTTCAACATTTTGACTTTTTTTTTTT
>CAFUXE010002307.1:2849-17383 GCA_903364295.1 Serranus cabrilla | reverse complement strand
ATGCTCACAATGCTATCTATAATCTTTATCTTCAGTGCCAATTTTTTTTTTATTTGATCATGTTCTAAATTCCTGTCATCAGCTGTGTTAATATTTTATCTGCATTTTACAACTAAATTGGGTTGATTGCAAAACGTTCCACACTGCTATCAGAAAAAACATTATAAAAATAATATGTGATTAAAAATGTATACATGTCTATCAAAGAAGTAAAGTTTGTAAAGTTTTGATTCTAAATATGAAGGTTTTGTTTGCAAATCTACAAGTTGTGTTTTTATGTCTTAACTCTCCTGTTGGCCAAACTCTGGGACAAACATCCTGCGATCTCCAGGGTCAACCTGTCTCCCCTCTGGGTCCTGTGTGTGTGTGTGTGAGAGGAAGAGAAGAGGTAAAAGTGAACTGGCTGCCTTGTTCCTCATGGTAAGAGCTCATAACTTTGATCTACATTAACTGATTTTAAAACTGTAAGCTCTTTTACAGTATGCTTTCTAAATATTTGTACTTCCATAATTGTTTTGTACCTGGCTCCTGAAAAAATGATGAGTCAGTTGTTTGATACCCCATTGATATAAACTAATATTTTGGTATATGCAATGATCTTACACCTGCTTGCAAAATTCTCATTTTTTTCAGTGGCAAAACTTGGGAAGACACCTGGGAGCCTGCCAGCAACTTTATAGGCTCCATAGAATGTTTTTGTTTGTGTGTCTTTAAGACACCTGTTTGTTGAATGTTGTTATCTGCAGTCAGTGTTTGAGTGAAGAAGGCTAATAAATATGTTAATAAATATTTTGTAGCATTTTCCCAAATTACACCAGTGTTGCAATTACTGTCTGTGATGTGCCATGTTAATTAAACCTGAATACGTTAGACATGTATTTCTCAAAATTGATGACTTATACTGTAGGCAGACACCAGAGGGGCAGCAGGATGTTTTCGCTTCACTTTTGGCGAGCTCTCTTATCGTCCACAAAAATTTTCTGTGACAGAAAAAAAAGCATTACAATCTGCGCCAATTATATGAAACATTAGAAACGTTCCCTTTCCTAAATAACCGTGGTCTCCTTGCCCCTGATCTCCAAACTTCATTCAAGTGTTGCAAACTTCACGTAGATGGATGAAAGCAGTTTGTGTTGTACCAGAGAAGTTTTAGTTCAGTTGTTAGAGATCATATTTGGTGAAACCAACAATTCAACACCTTGGTTTCAGCACTTTTAGCACTTTGAAATTTTGCAATAGTGTATTTCTGCTGGGAAAGAAACCCATCTCTTACTTTTTATTTTCTCCTAATTTATCTGAAAAACATAATTTCAGAGTCCGTATGTTCAGAAGACTTGAAAACGGAAAAAAAATTGCCACATTTTTATTTCAGTGACAGAAGAAATCGCTTATATTCTGAGCTCACGTTCATATTTCCCAATAGAGTCAACACAGACAGGAAGTTACAGGGCTCCCAAAGGGAAGTGGCAGTGACCAGTGACATTAAATATTAATATTTAACATTTATATTCATATTTCAAATTTAATTATATTTTACAGCACTGGCAGTGGCTAAACCGGCGTGACACAGATAAAGCAAATTGCTCAAAAACCACTCTGTCGTCCAATAGTTTATATATTTGAACGTTTTTCCATTCATGATTTTAGGAAGAAATCTACAACAAAGGCAGATGAATAAAATGAAATACATTTGTTTACGCCTGATTGTGCTTGTAAGATCACGTGATTTGATCATAAAAATATGTATTTGTCTATACAGATTATTAGGTTATTGGCCGTTTTGTTTGTCTGAAACTGTCAGTTTTGAATTTGTCTGTGGACAAGTAGCCAGAGGTTCTGTTATAAGTATACAATAGATAATAAACATGAAACGTTTCTCTCCTGGCTTAATTTTGGAAGTGTAACCGGACGTAACATATTTATCCACCCGGATGTAGGGAAACGTGTTGTTGCTAACTTGATAGTGCCGATGTCTCATTGTGAAGCTAACATAACTAACGAAACTTTATACTTTTTTGATCTAATAATGTTGCAACATGATTTATATTTATGAAAGAGGAAGAAACCATTAGTGGCCTTAGTAGCAATTATACTCTTGCTCGTAAAATATGAAACGTTTCTCTTCTGGCTTTATTTTGAAAGTGTAACCAGATGTTGCATATTTATTTTCCTAATTTAGTCCGCCCGGGCGCAGGGAGACGTGTTGTTGCGAACTCGACAGTGCCACCACGGTATCTATTGAACAACCCAGCGCGTTGTGAAGTGAAGCTGAGGGTTACCTACAGCGTCACTCCTTGAAGCATAGGGCCACTGACCAAGCTGCAGTTTTTGACGAGTTGGGAATGAGAATGTGTTGCTCATGGAGCCCAGAGAAATCAATTCACTGCAATTTAACAAACACATGCAAGTAAATGCTTTATCGGCAGATACTTAATATTTAATGACTTGGACCGGAAGCAAACATTTTGATCAGGACATCTGTGAGACCAAGAAATATAAATAACATGATATAACCTATTAGTTCTACATATACTATATTGAATTCATGTTACAGTTGTCAGACAGCGTGATAAGATGTGATTGTTTGTGGTTTTCACTTTGTGGGAGATAGCAGCCAGTCCTGCGTGCATTTCACATCCTGCGGCCTGTGAGGCTGTTCCACTTCCTCCCTTACCTGAAGAGACAACTGCTGGTGCTGAAGAGAGCCATCAAGGAGGCAGCCACTCTCTGCATGCTCCTGCTATACATCATTTTCATCTTCAGGCACGTATGCACACAAAGCCTTCCTCTGCACGTGTCAGCTTGTAGACATCTGTGCATGTATTTCAATGACTGTAACTACCTTTTCTCGTTTATCTGCAGTATTACAGGCATGCACCTGTTTGGGAGACACTTCAAGTTCAAGACAGGGCACGGAGAGATGACTGTCAACCGGATAAACTTTGACACCATTCTCTGGTCGATGGTCACTGTGTTCCAGGTTAGTTTTTGGCTTCTCAAATTGTGCCATCATCGTACAATTTGCACCTCAATCTCTGTCTGTGCTTCTCTTTGTTTATCAAAACTGTCAATCCAGATTCTGAGCGAGGAGGACTGGAATCAGGTGCTCTATGACGCCATGGCTGCCACCTCCCCCTGGGCCTCTCTGCTTTGTTGCTATCATTATGTTGGGAAAGAACACATGCTCCTGAACATCCCTGTGGGGATCGTTGGTCAGAGTTTCCAGGTGCAGGTAAGGACTTCTATCTTCTCTAATAAAGCCAGATGTTTTACACTTACATGCACACTTGATCCTGAAGAAGACTCTGCACCTCCAGCCGCCAACCCGGACAATGTAAGTTCCTCAGAGTGAAATTTAAAACAGTCTTGCTTTGGTACTGCACCTCTACAGTGGTGCTGGTGGTTCTGGAGACACTCCACACTGTAAGAAAAGTCCGTAAATATACGGTACAATATACCGTATTTACATCGATTTATATGAAGGAATTTTATGTATTAATTTTTTACAGGTGTTTTATCCGTATTTTTTAAAGTGCGCAATGCATTGTGGGAGGATGAACCCCTGCTAAGCGCGAAAAGTGAAGAGGAGAGGCCATCACTTAAGCTGGACCGTCGATTCAGGTAGATGTTAAACCTCTCGCACTTCTGTGGTAAATATCAAGATAAAAAAACTGTTAAACTAATGCAGTAGCGTAAATGCTTTTAGTTTGTGACGTTCTTGAGCTAAGTTAGGTTATATGAAATTCAGTTATATCGTGTGTTTGTGTGTGTGTCTGTTCGTGCGCGCGCGATATATAAGTTTTAATGCTTTACAGTGCTGACATGTTAACATTATATCGTAGCATTTGTGTGATGTTTGAGAACTGAATTAACCTGTTTGGTGAGTCTGTGACTGACTGCTGAGGGCTTAGCTTTTAGCTTGCTAAGTAAGCTAGTAATAAGACATGTATGAGAGGGGTCTCAGGAGGCAGACTTCCATACGGTTTCGTTGGTGGCTTTGGCTGTTAGCTGAGTCAGTTGCCATATAATGGATGACAGGGGGACTCGGAAGGCAGGCTTTAACACTGCCGCATGGTATCACTGCCTCCTTTTTCTCAATTTCAGTGAGTGAAGGCGGTTGTGGTGAAGCAGTTTTGCTCACGGCACTAAAAGAGGTTGCCGCCAGCTTAAGAGCGCACAGATGCCGTGCGTAGTAAAGCGTGCTGAACTTCTATGTTAACTACCTGGGAAACGCTCGACTCGTGTCGGGGCGGTGTGTAAACAGTTATGTTAAGATGTAATGTTTGCGAATTTAAATGCGACGCATTGACTGAATATCTCAAGCACTGCAGGTCACACAGACATGATAACAATGCATTTTTTGTGTGTGGTCATAAAGATTGTGGGCGGAGGTTTTCATCGTTCAACAGCTTTGCTGTACATATGTCACGAACACACACAGACACAAGAACCAGACAAAGGTGGAATCGGAGTGTGTCTGTACAGTTAAAGTGTTCATTTAATTTTTGCAGCAGTGAATATGCAGATGTTAAAGGGCTTGTATCTCACTTGAGTGGCCATATACAAGAGGGTCTGTCTGCAATGTGTCCATTTGATGGATGTTCTAAGACTTTCAATGTAAAGACATCCTTTTCTTCTCATATTTCCAGATATCATAGAGGGTGGAATGTCACCCAGATAGCACCTGTTCATCTATGTGAAGTTGCAGAACAGTCATTCCCAGGGGAGAGAGCACATGTTGCAGAAAGTGTACCTGAAGGAATTGATATGTTTGTTGCAGACCAAATTCTGGGTTGTGCAGAGCAAAGTCATGATAATGCAGACCAAAGTGAGGACATTCAGAGTGATCAAGTGAAAGATGCTTACACAAAGAATCTAGCTCTTTTTTACTTGGGTTTGCAGGCAAAGTATTTAGTCCCAGCCTCCACAATTACAGAGATAGCAAATGAAATGAAAACTCTTCACGATATTCAACAAGAATATACAATGGATGTGCTGTCTCACAAACTTGAAAAATATGGTGTCCCAACAGAGACATTAACATGTCTTGGGAAGAGTGCATACGAGCAGAGCCCTATGCACAAGGCCTTACATGCAAATGGTCCTTTAACTACTCACCATCGAAGGCTGCAATATTACCAAACGCACTATAACTATGTTCAGCCTGTTGAAGTCAGACTTGGGTATGATGATACAGGGCAGAAGAGGCACTATCATTACATTCCCATACTGGATAGCCTTAGAGCCATACTAAAAGAGGGAAGTGCCGCTCAGCAGAGTTTTAACCCTCTTGTTGTTGACGATGGTACTCTCCGTGATTTCACTGATGGGCATGCAATTAGATCGAATGCCATGTTTGCCTCAGACCCTGATACTTTAAAGGTGATGCTTTTTCAAGACGCGTTTGAGGTGGCTAATCCTCTTGGATCTGCCAAACACAAGCACAAAGTTTTAGCTGTCTACCTCAGTCTGGGAAATTTCTCTCCACACCAGCGATCAACTGTTGATCAAATACAGCTGGTACTGCTCTGTATAGAAAAAGACTGTAAATATTTTGGAGTGGATGCAGTTTTCAGCAAGCTTGTGTCAGACTTGTGTGAGCTTGAGGTCAAAGGTATATCTTTTGAGGGTAGGATATATAGAGGTTCTGTTGCATGCATAATGGGAGATAACCTGGGCTCTCACATGATTGGTGGATTTACAGAGAACTTCAGCTCTGCTGAGTATTTCTGTAGATACTGTCTAGTCACAAAAGATGTATTTCAGTCCAACCCTCTCACAGCTGTCACCCAGAGAGATCCTGCTGGTTACAATGAGTCTGTGCAGTTTTTGGAGAGTCACCCTGAAGTGACCATACATCAGGGCATTAAAGGCAGCAGTGTTTTCAACAAACTCTCTAACTTCCATGTGTGTCAGCCTGGACTGCCGCCCTGTCTAGCACATGACCTGTTTGAAGGTGTTGTTGACTATGATTTGGCAATGTGTTTGCAGTTCTTAATTAAAACAAAAAAGTGGTTCAGTTACAAGTCCCTAAATGACAGACTCAAATCATTTCGTGGTGAAAGCAGCAACAAGCCCAATGCTATTCCCCTTAAGGGTGTAAAGCTTGGAGGCCATGCAGCCCAAAATCGGTGGCTCTTGAGGTTCTTGCCTATTTTAGTGCATGACAAAATTGAAGATGCAGACAATGATGTATGGCAGCTGGTACTTCTTCTGAGGGAGATAGTGGAATTTGTTTGTGCACCTAGCCTTTCAGAGTCTCAGGTTGCTTACATGAAGGTGCTGATTGAAGAATATGTGGAAATGAGGCAAATGTTATTCCCAAATGTTAAACTCAGACCAAAACACCACTACCTGCTTCACTATGCTGACTTGAGTTTACAGTTTGGCCCACTCATACATACCTGGACCATGCGCTTTGAAAGTAAGCATAGCTATTTCAAAAGATGTATCAGGTCAAGTAAAAACTTCAGAAATGTGACAAAGTCACTTGCTGATAGACACCAGTTGTTTCAGGCTTATCAGAGTCACGGCAGTCTATTTACCCCCCAGATTCAGACTTCAGACTATACATGCTTTTATCCAGAGCTCTATGATAGTGGCATCAGGGCAGCAGTTGCAGACTTTGGACTTACCTCATTTAACTCTGTTGTCACAGATAAAGTACAAGTTAGAGGCACTTCTTACACAAATGGTACACTCGTTTCACTGAGATATACGAAAAGACAACTGCAGTTAGGCCAAATAGTGAGCATTGTTATCAAAAGTGAAACACTGGTCCTATTTTTGCTACGGGAAAAAACTGCCAGCTGGGTGTCTGAGCTTGGAGTCTATGAAATAGATAAAGATAGTTCTGATAAGCTAATATGCAAAAATCTTGATGAACTTAATGATTATGCTCCACTCTCTTTTTACCACAGAGGTGCAAGGTTACTCATCCCACTTAAGCATATGCCACTATGGAGCTTGTGAAAGAGTTAGTTCAGAAAGCTATGCCATCGCTCAGTAATGACCTGATGGACTCACTCATGGCTAGACTGGAGGTGGTTGGAGTAAGCAGTGTAGATGACCTTCACTTTGTCAGGACTGAGGACGTCAATGGAATTCTGCCACCCATTCAGTGCA
This sequence comes from Serranus cabrilla, assembly GCA_903364295.1. Classification (NCBI taxonomy): domain Eukaryota; kingdom Metazoa; phylum Chordata; class Actinopteri; order Perciformes; family Serranidae; genus Serranus; species Serranus cabrilla. Next base: position 10,258 of record CAFUXE010002307.1, on the reverse strand, counting down.
GAAGACTAATTTAAGCTTTCAGTGCAGGTAAGTTGTTAAGATTTCTAACCATAATTCTATTACACAATTTATTGCTATGAAGTTGTTTAAGTTATAATACAAAAATAATGATCTTAACTGTTCAAGATTAAAAGAAAAAAATGCTTATTTTCAACCATCTCTGTCTCATTACAGCCTGGGAATTACGTGCAGATGAACGATAACTGGTCCCCTTCCACTGGGCACGGAGCTACATCGCTCACAAGCTGGCAAAACTCTGCCGGATGATGTGGAAAACAGACTGCCGGTTTTTGAGCTGAGCTTTGTGAGTGGTGTGCTCTGTGCAGTGCGGGACCAGGTGCTGTTTATCTGCCTATGCCCATATTGCAATGACACAGAGATGGTTAATAAAATTGAGTGTATATAACCTTATTCATGACATTAATTTTTGGTAATGTATGTTATCCATAGAGTCACAAGCTGTACTTGGCCTCACTTCGACACCTCTGCCAAACAATGTCCATCTACCCCAAACACAACCTCCAGCACCCAATCCCATGGAGTATTTTCCATCCAGTGAGGCATATGCTGTCCCATGGACCAAAATGCCCTCAAACTTAATGCTTGCTTTGAGTGCTGAAAAAAGACCAAAGCCTAAAGAGAGAAGAGAGCTCGTTCGTATAGTTGTTGATGATGTCATCAGTAAAGACCCTAGAAGGCCTGGAAGAGCAAAGCTGAGGGAGATTGCCAAGCAGATTGTAGAGCGATATCCCTGCTCTTTCGTTTTAAGTAATTTCCCTCGGGATTAATAAAGTATTTCTGATTCTGATTCTGATTTCTGATTTCCAAGACAGAGAGCTCAATGGAACTAAAGTCATTGGAACAGGATATGATTCTCTTTTTATACAGCTAGAAAACAGAGTCGAAAATGTTCAGAGGCCGTTAACCATCAGCCCAGCAAGGCGGCCATCAGATGACGAAGAAAAAATGAGGAAAAGGGCCTCACATTCTGATCGTTATGGATGTGTGGATTGGCAGCCTGCTATTGAGGGTACAGCAGAACTAGAATCCAAACAAGATGAATTAAAAAGTGCCTTCAAAACCCATCATCTTCAGGAGTCATTTGTACGAAAATTGATGGCCGATACATATTGCATCCAGCGTGCAACAATCAACGAAGGAAGCACTGTAAACACTGTTTTGGAAGAGTGGCCCTTCCTTTTTGAAGCTGTTCACCTGTTTGATCACACATCTACCCTCCTTGGCTTTCCAGTACACACAAAGATGGCAGAAGAATTGTCAAGAAAGACCTCCTTGGCACAAAAGGGATAGAGCTAGGTGAAAGTGATCCAGTACAGCTGATATCTGGCATAGCACGAGTCTTCAAGGAGAACCCTGATCACCTTTTCTATCAAAATGAGGTACTTTTTGTTACTGTTTTACAGGTATACATGTACATATACAAATTCCTTGTATGGATTTAAACCACAGATAATGACCTCACCTGAAGATACATCGGAGTCATTTTTGTTAATTTTCATTCAGACTTTGGACTCTCCTGGTAGTGGAACCACGACATTAAGAAACAAAAAAAAAGTAAAGAGAGAAATTTAATTTACATTCAATAGCTGAGCCTCTGAGTCTGTGGCATGTCGTGAACATGGCTCTGGCCGCAGATAAATGTAATTATTGCGACGAACGGCACTACACCACCTCTTTGTGTGTTTTTGCCGTTACCAGTAAATTATTTAATTCTTACTAAACATTTATGATCTAAGTTTGTGTATGGGAAATACTTTGGAAACATAGTTCATGGTATTCATAGTGTCTTTGATGTTTTGTTTTCCAACAACAGGTCGACGCAGCTTGCGCTGGACTGAGCATCCCAAGCACCCCCTTCATCCTTATCATGGGTAAGTCTGTGTTATTAACCTACTTTCTCACTCTAGCTAACTTGTGATATGTCTTCACTTGTTTTTATTTTTTTCTGCTAATTGGATAATTTTACACAATTTTTAGTGCAATGGTGATAAGGTCTCTAATTTGTGGATTTTAAATGGTGCTCAAAACTCTGTTGATTGGTGGGTACAAAACTCTTAAAATGTATGTCACAGTCTGTTACAGTCTGAGAAAAAAAAATGTAAAAAAAAAAAAACTAGGGTTGCTGAACAGCTAATATTTTATACTGGTTGTTACCAAAAAATGTATATGGTTAGTAGAGAACCAAATAGTTTGAATATGTAGGATTTAAACGGGTGTCTTTGTTGTGGTTTTCTGAAGTGAAGAATAATGTTTTTCTCTTTAAAATGTTATATGTTTAAGGTGACCGGCGATTCAAGATTGCTGTTGATCAGCTAACTGTTAATGACCACATCAACTCCCCCATTGTGGCCCTGAGCTATACTTTCTCTCTGTTTTATGTCCTAAACATAAAATACCCCAAGGAGATGGCACTTACCTTGGAATTCATACAAAGGTAAGCAACAGAGTTCATGTTTTTACATTTTGAGTACAGCATATTGCTTTGTTGTTGTTTAATACAGAGGACATGGCTGAATGTTCCTTCCCTCAGGATTAAATCTATTAAGACGTAGTTTAGCTGACAAATTGACGTAACGGATGCAAATGGAAACGATTAGAAACATAAATCAAAATTATAAATAAACTGGTCGGTAAATTTGAACTGTAAAGCCGCGTTCCAATTTGATGTAGTTTGCCTTATAATCCAGCAGGGGTTGCTCTAGTGGGACTACTCTGAATACAATTTTTTGAGCTTCAGAGCTACATGTACAAATGAACAGCAAATATTTGCATATTCATTGAGCAGCATGAATCAGCCAGCGCCGCACCTGAGCGCTTTGGCGTTATTATGAAGGAAAAAAAAGAATATAAGAATTGAAAACTTAATACCTACTCAACGAACGAATATCTGAATATTCAGGTCTAGCCCTAGCGACAAGATTAGCTAAAATTTTGCATTTAAATTCCAAGACCATGAAATTATCAAATTAATTATCAAATCAATTTGTCAGCTAAACCACGTCTTAATAGATTTAATCCTGAGGGAAGGAACATTCAGCCATGTCCCCGAGATAGATGGTGGTGTAGTGGTTAGCACTCCTGCCTCTGTGTGGAGTTTGCATGTTCTCCCCGTGTGTGTGTGGATTCTCTCTGGGTACTCCGGCTTCCTCCCACAGTCCAAAAACATGCAGCTTAGGTTTATTGGTGACTCTAAATTGCCCGAAGGTGTGAGTGAGTGTGTGAATGGTTGTCTGTCTATATGTGTCAGCCCTGCGACAGACTGGTGTCCTGTCCAGGGTGTACCCCGCCTCTCGCTCAATGCAGCTGGGATCGGCTCCAGCCCCCCGTGACCCGGGTTGACCCGTATAAGTGGTTACAGAAAATGAATGAATGAATGAATATATTTATATTTAATTATTATTACTTTTTTTTTTTTTTTGAGTTTTCCTGGGAATAAATCCTGAAAGAGGGTCAAAGGCTGAGGGGTAGAGAACAAAGCGGCACCACATTCCTCCAAGACTGCTGAAGTTCCTGTGTGAGTTGAACAACTTTGAAAACCCATGGCTGGTTTGAGATTTTTTTTGCATGCTGTATTCAGCAGTTTGCTAACACTGGCACACTGAGAGGAACTATGACACACACACAAATGCACATGGAGCCCTGCCTTTTGCTTTATGTTTGCTCCTTCCTGAACCTCTGATTATACAGTTTTTGGTTTTGTTTCATAATGTTGTCAGGCATGTGCAGCATCTGGAAAATGGGACAAAGATACACAATGCATTGTTGTAGAACCATGCCTAAAATTACACCAAATTTAATTTCAATAGTGTGATTTTTGATGGTGCTTTTAACTTGATGTTTGCCTATGTTTGAAAATAGTGTTAAAGCTGTTATGAAGTCTGTTGCTCATTATCAAATGTCTTTATTTGAATGCATTTTGTTGTTTTAATCTCTGTTGCTGTTTAAAGCACACAAAAAACAAGATATTATATTAATATTATGGCCTGTTAATCTTTAAAGCAAACTGTTATGAATGTTCAATGAATTCACTTTTGAGGTTTATATGTTTACAAAATGAAAACATTAATAAACATGTTCAATTTGTATATTGTAGAGTATTTATTTGAATTTTCTGTTTTACGATTAACAAAAGTTTCTGTGAATTGTACAGAGAATATTCTGTAAAACTACAGAATTTTCTGTTTAAGGGATGAAGGAAATGTCCGTAAAAAAACAGATAATGTACTGGCAGAAAATTACCAGTACATTTTACTGTATATTTACGGATTTTTTTCTTACAGTGATCAGACAGAAAAAGCCACGTGTACAAACTTTCACCATCTGTGTTAGAATGAGCATATTGAAAAGTTTATATAATTGGTAGCAAAAGACTTAAAGGTTAACTCTAATTGAATTTCTTGGAACTCTCAGGAGGTGTGCCCCTCTGCAGCCTTCATAGATAAAATACATTTCAGCTTTCTTCATAAATATATGTGTACACAAACACACACACGTTTGATTTTATTATTATTTTTAGCTATCATCAAAAAATGTACAATGCTTTCAAAAGAGAAGTTTGACCAAAACTTGACAGATCCCCTCTGTGCAAACCATCAATACATTATTTTCTAACTATAACTATTGAAAAAATATTGAGAATTTCTTCCTTTCTCCCTCTTGTAAATAAGGCCCACTTTTGTATATTTGACTAAAACTGAGCAATCATAATGAGTAACAGATTATATCAATGTGTTGGTGTTGAGCTGCCTAAAAATGTGAAAAAATAAGTTAGATCAGGTCTTTTTGACACCAGGAGGACGACACAAAGGGTTAAACTTTTCCTCTTTACTCACCTGGATTCCTGTAAGGCGTGTCTCTCTCTCTCTCTCTCTCTCTCTCTCTCTCTCTCTCTCTTTCTCTGTTATGTTTTACTTTCACTTTCTCCTTCTGTTCTGTTGTGACGCAGATGTTTTTCCTCCGTGTTAAACTTTTGGTAAGTGACTCTTTTCTCTGTTCACTCTCAGCTGATCTCAGGTCTGTTTGTTTGTGTTTCAGTGTTTAATATTAATAATAATGATAATAATACGTTTAGCTCTGTGCTAACAGCTGTTTATCAGGATCAACCACTGCTCTGACAGCAGCTAACATGCTAACATGCTAACCATTATGGAGCTGATTCAAACTCATATTTATGAAGAAACTTCCAATAACACAAAGTTTAATGTTCATTCTTCACTGAAGTACAAACACCACTACAACCATGTAAAAGTACTTTATGAGTAAAAGTTAGAGTCATTTTAAGGGTCAAATATTGCTGTTGGTGCTGTAACATTCATTTCGCTAGTCAGAAGCTATATTCAAGCTAGGTACAAGCAGGTTGAGCTACATGTAAGCTAGTTGAGCTAGTTGTAAGCTAGTTGAAAGTAGATGCTCTAATTGGAAGCTAGTTTTAGAAAGTTGGAAAATGGTGTGAGCTAGCTTTATTTGTTGTAAATTTTAAATTACTTACTGCTAGTATTATACAGAGTTTTAGAACCAGCTGTGCTAGTTGTTTGCTACATGTGAGTTAGTTAAGGTTGCAGTTAATTAGTTGTAAGTTTTTTTCAGAAAGTTGTAAAGTAGTCAAGACAATGAGTCAGAAAACTGTTTTTTCACAGAGTGGGGAAGTGGGGTTTCCTTTAGCCAGATTAACCTTTTGTTAGCAATACCAGGTGATATCAGCACATTTCCAGCTGGACAGTACTGTGTGTATGGCTGATTTAATGACACAAACAAGGGTCAGCCATCTTGGATTCTGAGGTTGGTGTAGGTGAGGTTCGTCCCACTTTCTGACATCAGGGTGCGCTCCACTTAAAATATCCGACCTGGGACTTAAAACTTCAGATTTCTCAGTTCATTTGGAGAGAACCATAACTAAACACCTTGCTTTCTTCATTGACTGCCTCATTGTCGTGTTTCTGGGTTCTTATTATTTACTTATTTTGTGGTGGAGTGTGAACTGTTTTTGTGAACGACCGTGGTGTTTTGTAGAGGATGTGGTGTGTAGATGGGCTGATGGTGAACAGAGTCGCTGCCTGTGATAAGGAATGTGATGTTTCATGTGAGTGTGTTGGGTTCTTCTCTCTGTTTATTAGAGTGGTAATATGCTGTAACTGGAGCTCTGTACATGTTTTAATGAGGGAGGTTAAAGGTCAGAGTTTCTGTGGTTACTTCACTGTATGCCATTATTATCACACCAAGTTATCGTCTTTACTGTTATTTCAGCCTGTTATTGGTGTTTTCACCCTTTCTTCATTATTCTGCAATGTTGGTATAAGCAATATTCATGTTCAGTCCCAAACAATAACATTCAGGAAAACATAATTTTCAGTTACTTCCAATAATAATGTTCAGTTTATAGCAATAAATTGAAGTCAAACTCTCCACCAGTTGGGAATAAATAAAGTGTAAACTGGAGAAGAAACAGAGAGGAAACAGTCGCCGCTGCTAAAGGCTTAAAGAATGAACTTACACTTTAATGTTGAGTTTGTGTTCAGGAAACTAAACCACAGTTTATAACCAAAGCTACAGAAAGAAGAGCTGCTCACCTGTTTTACCTGAGCTTCTCTGATGCAGACAGGCTCACGTGTCTTCACCTGTCGTCTCCTCAGATCAGCTGTTAGCTCTTTAGTTGTGCTGATGTTGAGCAGCAGGTTGTTTCTGAGCAGCAGCCTGTCAGATGTTTGGATCTGCTCTTTATATGAAGTCTCCTGACTGTTTGTAATGATGGAGGTGTGCTCTGTCCTCCAGCTGTCAGGAGGAGGTAGATCTGATGTGGCTCCCTGATGTTTGTAGACTTTGACAGTGAAGTGATGATGAAGTGACGGCAGCTTCACATCAGATGATGAAGAACAATCAGCAGCATCTTCTCTCTGGTGTTTCCTCTGCAGCTGAAGATACAAAGACTCTGAGACTTAATTAATTCAGCAGCTGAGCTTCTTCTAGAGAATATTGTCCCTGTTGTTGTTGTTGTAGTGACAGAGTGAATCTGTCCCTGCAGGTGTGGACTCTGCTATGGATCAGTGTGAGGACAGACAGGAGGGAGACCCTCCCACTGAAACCACTCTGTGTGGGGAACATGACAGCCAGACCGAAGCCAATAGGTGAGATGAGGATCTCTAACTGTCCAGGACTCTTCTCCATGTAACAGCAAAACAGATTAGTCAATGAAGCAACTGAAATAAGACATCATCTTTGGTCAGATTACATTTTTATGAACATTATTGTGAACTGTCTTTTTAACAGAGTGCAGCAGGAGAGACCTGAATCTGATTCTGACCCTGGACCTGATCCCAGCTGTGTGTCCATGAAGAGTGACCGGTCTATGTATCACTCTATTGACATTAAAGTTGGACAACCTGGATCTAGAC
>CAFUXE010002294.1:0-11157 GCA_903364295.1 Serranus cabrilla | reverse complement strand
CATACTGCACTATCAGGTTTTTCTCCTGTGATTTTGGACAACATGCTATACTATGACTTATCTATAACATTTTGGTGTTGTATGATATTATGAACCAGAAGCTGCAAAGAGGCGTTAAAAAAAGGTATTAAATTTATCTTCAGGGTTGCTGTATATGTCCTGCATGTACCATGACACCCTTAAGTTTTAATCCTGCATTTACACTGTCACCCATCTGTTTTTATAGGTACTGATGCAGGTGTGAATAGTTTAAACAGCCTTCAGATACTTACTCCACCATGCGACAGCGGTGCACAGACAGTCTGTTGAAGGCATCGTTAATGTCCGTCACATCCTTGTCGCTCCATAGCCGCTCTGCCACAGCACTGGCACGAGGCCTGAAAGTGACGAAACAAGACAAAATGAAATAAAATTAATGTTTTATGAATGACACACTTATAAGCTGTAGATAAGAGTTCATTACGGGATAACATACCAGAGTCTGGGTGTCAGGTTAGTCGCGTCCACATACTCTCCCCACAAACAGGCTTCTCCCCCAATCACAAGCTTCTTTTGTTCTTCAGTTCCTGTTATAATGAAATGTAATATTTGATGAGATCAGGCAGCCAAAGCAACATCCAGGGAATGTGAAACTCCACTGGACTAGAGTAACATATAAATAACAATAAATTAATGGACCTAACTAGAATTATATGGCAATATATTAAGATATTTACCCTCTGTTTATTCAACAGGCTTACACATATTTGCACAGGAGTGACAAACAACTTCATGACATTTCAGCTCTGTGTCAAGAGTCAAACGGTACAGCTTATAAAATCTGGGTCAGACTGGCAACAAAACAATAAAATAATCATATGAGTGAGGCAAAGCTCTAACACTGTATACTAAAAGAAAACAACGCTGCCTAAACAGCAGATTACCCTCCGTTACAGGTAGGGAAAAGTCTTGTTAAATAGATGAATTATTCAGACACAAACCCTTGAAATCCTGTGGGTCGGCCTTGTAATGACCGTGCCAGTCCTGGCCGTAGGAGATACGGTTCAGGTACCAGGGAGTGGACAGCAGGGTCTGGTACCCTGATGATGTAACTTTTGCCATCTCACTCTGGTATTGCTCCTGGTTTCCTTTCCAGACATGGATAAGTGTGTCTGGTTTCAGCTACACAGCACACATACATACAAGTATCAGTATCAGCATGATACAGAAGGAAAATGGGGGTGAAGACGAAAATGTCTCAGCTTATTGTTATTTTTGGTCTGTTTAAATGCCAAATACTAACTTTAATAAATATGCCAGGACTATTTCAATTAGCCTAACTCAGTTTTAGTTGATTCAGCAAATTCATCATAGTTCAAGCTGGGAAACTAAGGTTTATGGAGGACCAAACCTGGCATATTTTCCCCTGACTTGGGAAAATACAGCAGGTGTAAAGAAACTAAGACTGTAAAAAGTAAAAATCCTTCGATACCATGTGTGTTTAATTTTACATGAAAGTATGTTAGGTATAGAAGCGAAACTCAGTTCCAAATTCTGGTAATGTGTAACATGTTAAAACCACCAACCACACAGCCCCATCTTCATGCCATGTCTGTCTGACTCTACCTTGTCACAACTGTGCAGTTTAAGCGTAAGCCTGTTGAACAAAATCCAGAATTCATTTTTAACCCCAATTAGCGAGGCACAAATCAAGAGTTTTCCTTCACCAAATTTAATTGATTTGACAAAAGATGTCATTTTTGATTTTAAAAGACTGACCGTTGAAGTTGAGCGGCTCAACCTTGTAGTACTTCTGCCAGTCCTGTGCGTAGCTAATGTAATCTAGGTACCATGGGGCGGAGAGGATGGTGGTGTACCCTGACGCCGTGACCTTGGCCAGCTCATCGTTAGCCCCGCCGCCGATCCACACATGCACTACAGTGTCTGGCTTTAACTGAAATAAGTTACAGACCAAGCTACTATACTTAAGACGTTATTGATTAAAGGAATAGATCGACATTTTGGGAAATGTGTTTATTCACCTTCTGAGTCATATGAGAAGACCGACTATCTGTATGCTAAGCATAAAGCTACAAAAAGAAGCTAGTTATCTTAGCTAAGCATACATATTGAGAGACAGCTATGGGGATACAGCTAACCTGGCTGTCCAAAGATTACAAAATCAATCTACCAGCACCTCTATAAAGCTAAAATTAACACATTATAACTGCAGGTAATTTGTACAAAATCAGTACTTCCATGTGGACCTCATGGCTTGGCTAGCTAGCCAGCTGCACTAACACGCTTCTCTAAAACTTTAAGATGCCACTGGAGTAAAACACAGATATAAACAAGTTAATAACAGACTTTTAGAGGTTCTGGTTGGCAGATTTTGTTACTTCTTGACGAAGCCAGGCTAGCTGTTTAGTCATGTTTACAGTGTTTGTGCTAAGCTAAGCTAAACTAACAGGCTGTTGGTGATTGCTTCATATTTAGCATTCAGACATGAGAGTGGTAACTCTTCATCAAACTTTCAAAAAAGCAAATACACTTCGTTGACAACATGTTAAACTATACTTTTAATAAGACAGAGTGAAAAGCAAAAACAAACAATTTACCTACAAATGGATAATTTTTGGGGACAAAATGAATTAAATCAACATGTTGGTAATTAGCATATAAAGGTCAAAATTACCTTAACACCATTGTCAAAGACCTCCTGCCAGATCATGTAGCCCTTCTTGGTAGTGGTGACGATATCCAAGAGTCTATTAGATAAAGAAAAAAAAGAATATATTTTTGTATGTATATAAGGATTTAAAGAATGTGAAGTTTCTCTGTTTGAAAAAGAAAATAGTTTTGTGTAAAATAAGCAACACACTTTTGGATATAAAATGATTCCAGTTTGCTGTAGTCTTGTCCGAAGCCTTGCTGATCCATGAACTTCTGAATGTCCGGGTTGGACTTCCTGCAGGCGGGAAAAAAAAGCAGCCAAATATAAATGTCTCATTTCTGATGCTGAAGAGAAGTTAATGACAGTGTGTGTTCAGTCTCACCAGCAGGTGAAGTCCACCTCGTCACCTCCCAGGTGAACGTAGGCATCGGGGAACACGATGCTGATCTCCTTGAAGAACTGGCTCATGAAGTCATACGTGGTGTTCAGGATGGGGTTCACCGGTCCAAAACTGCCGGAGGGTTTGGAGCCAGAGTAACAAGGAGTGAGCAGATCTGGCTGACCTGAGAGGAAAAACATGCAGTAGATTTTTCATGCTCTTATTGATTTTAAGATACATCATCTGAATGCCTCCAGCTAGCTTCTGAGAGAAAGTCTTGTTTTCTTTGACAAGAAAATATAAAAATAAACATCTTTTTTGAACTATAAAAAAGTAGTGGGCACTAATATGTCTCTCTACCAACACTATCAAATCTCACCTTTGCCCCATGACTGTGTGTGTCCGGGAGTGTCAAACTCGGGGATGACACGAATGCCTCGCAGGCGGCCAAACTCAATCACCATCTTCACGTCAGCGGGTGTGTACACGTGTGTGTATGGGTGGTAAGCTCCCTGTGAACAGTTTAATGATATGATAAGATATGATGAAGATAAGATATGATGAGGATAAGATATGATGAGGATTAGATAAGATAAGATAAGCCTTTATTTTTCCCATGATAGGGATATTGCACCATTGCAGCAGCAAGTTGAAAGCAGAAAGTAAGTAAAGTAAAAAAAAATACAAAAAACTAAACATACAAACAGTCAATTATTTTCTGTATGCTTAAGGCTAGGAGGATTTTTTTCTGGTTAAAATTCTGAAAATTATTGAATATTTGATGGAGATAATCAAGAGAAAATGACCACTATTACATAATTTCATGGCAGTTTTTTTGGCATGGACTTTTTAGTCCTCTAAGAAACTGGAGCCTCTGTTTAAAAGTGAGCATGAGGTTTGATAACAGGTCTCACTGACCTGCTGACTCAGCTGTGGGAACGTTCGGCTCAGGTAAGGGAAGGACTGATCATCCACGATGTGCCAGTGGAAAACATTAAATTTGTTCATCGCCATCGTTTCCTGTATGAGAAGAGAAAACATAGATTTTAAAATAAACTTTCAGGGATGCAGTAAATAAAATGTAAAATGAGAAAACAACATAAAAACATCTCATGACGCACCAGATTAGCCAGTATGACTTTAATGGGCAAGAAGTGCCGAGAGCTGTCCAGTAAGATGCCTCTGTGTGCAAACCTGGGGAAGTCACTGATTGTGGTGGAATTGATGCTTTTCTGAAAAAGAGTTCAAAATGTGGCTCACGTACAGTTGATCTTCATTATGAATGAGTAAAAAAACAAAAACAATCATTGTCTTTCACTTACAGCTCCATATTCATCTTCATACACCAACTGGCTGAAAGTTTCCAGACCTGAAAGTGATGCAGTGAACACATGGTACATAATAAAGTCATTCCTGGAGGTTTTTGTGATACCTAATTAAGTTACTGCAATCTGATAACATACCCTAAAGACATATGAGCAAAGATCACTGTAATTTTATGTTGCAGGGAGTGGCACCGAGTTTGCAATGAAAGGTAAAACTCCATCAGACTCAGTACTTTATAAACAGCTTTCGACAGTTCAAGGCACATATAAGGTTGGGTAACATTCACATACTGATGCTCAAAGCTTCCTTTTTTCCAACCTGATCTCACAAAATTATGTGAAATTCCTTGACGTTTTCCTGAGTGAAAGTCTGACGCTTGTTTGACGTAATTTTACATAATCTTCACACATGGGTTTCATGCTTCATTAAGGCGATAAAACACTGGTCATTTCTGAGCTTTAGGAGGTGCTGGTCAGCAGATTTTGTCACCTTTGGAGGGAGCCAGGCCAGCTGTTTCCCCTTATTTCCGGTCTTTCTGCTGAACTAAACTAACCGTCTCCTGGCTGTGGTATTAGAGGGACATTGTTTGCTTTGAAAAGGTGAAATAATGGGTAAAAACATTCCTACCATGCAGGGCTCCCCAGACCTTCGGCGCTTTCAGGACAGCAAACGGCTGATCCACTGACAGCTCATCTGTGGATAATGGACATGTGAACGGTCAGTGGTGTCAAAGCTTGGCAGGTGGTTATTATGGTCCTAAAGTCAGGGTCTTAAACACTCAGAGGGGCTTTAAACATTCAGTCTATAATGACTGTGTTAATCCTATTATCTACCGTCTCCAATATCAGAGGTACCTCATGAGTAAACGCTCTTTTTCTGCTTGTAAAATGTAGTAAGAAGAATCAGGTACATGCGATGATATTATCAAAGTATCATAACAAGAAAATGACTTGTGGTCGAGAAAAACAGCCACTTTGCTGGACTTGGACTGGCAGAGACCAAAACAGAGCTAAAACAGAGTAAATGTTGCACTTAAAGGGATACTTTGCTGAGTGTTATTATCAGAAAATTTTCTTAAGCAAAAGTACTTTTTTTTCCTCTACAAAATACCACAATAGATAAACACTCCATTTAAGGTAAAAGTTCTACATTCTTAGGTGAAACCTTGCAAGTATTGCAAAATATCATATTTCAAAAAGGGAAGCTACTTGTCATACAGAAAAACTGTTGGTTAAACTGGAGCTTATTTTAACTTCTTTATACACTGTTGGGCTGTTTTATCTTCAACACTGCATCAACTGGTTTATCTTTTCCAAGAAGTTATGAGTAACTAAAGCTGTGACATGAATGTAGCTAAATAAAAAGCAAGATATTCTCACTGATATGCAGCGGAAAGTATAAAGAAGTAAATGTAATTACTTGTTAGTTTCCACCACTGTATATAATAAATGGATTGTTTTTTGGGTGACGGATGAATTTCATAATTTATCAGCAGAGGCCTGCAGATAACAGTATGCAAATTTAATTTCCACAGAAGCAGTGGTGGGGGAAGTAAAAGTAGCAGTGATGCAATTTAAAAATACTAATTTTGCAAGTAAGATTAATATGCATGCAAGTATGTAATGAAACCTTTTTTATAGACTTGCTGTCATGTGATGCCGTTTCCTTTTTTACTGTTTTATTGTTTTTATTGCTTCAGCCTATTTATTTTTGTTTTAGTGTTGGTGTATCTGGACTTTTGCCTCCTGCTCTTGCTTGACTTTGTCTGGCAAAGCAGTTTTTAAATGCTGTGGTGCTGTATCAATAAAAGTTAGGATTATCATTATCATATTCAGAAAGTACTTGTAATGCAGGAATATGGCTCTTGTTGGACAAAGCAGATTTTTTAAATGACTTTACACATACACTGTTGCTCATAAAGTTGGAATATTTTTTTATTCAGACACAATCCTGTTTATTCCTATTTAAATGCATCAGTAATCACAATTGACCAGGTGAAAAAAATTACATTATGTGTCCCAATTACTATATTTGTCAAGAATAAATCATATTGTCAAAATCATTTCAAGGAAAGAACTAAAAAATGACATTATTATTACAACTTTATGAGCAACACTGTAGTTAATGATTCAACATAACTTAAAAATCTACTTAGTTACATTCCTTCCCTGGGCAGAAGCACCACAGTGAGAATCATGATTAAATGTGATATGAATGAGGAAGAGAAGAGACTCACATGACTCGTCTGAAGCCACACTGGGGAAGCCTTCACATTCAGAGTCAGGTGCTGTGATCCACACCTGCAGCTCAGTCAGCTCCGAGGGGCCTGTTCGCTTACTTTTACTCATCATCTGCCTTTTCGCGGAGCCAAACATGTACTCATAATACCTGTTTACAGAAGCAGAAGAGGGAAAATTGTTTATCCTACAGTCCCTGAACGCAGCACGGCGTTATTTCCTCATTACAAAAACAAGAGAAAGAGAAACTGAAAATTGCGCTAAAAGAAAACTAATAGGTTAAAATAGAGCTTCTTACCTCCTGTAGGCATCCTGCAGGAGGCTGCAGCTCGGTCCGGCGGACGACTCTTTGGCGTCAACTATTTTGAAGCTGAAGCTGGTTAACTTGAATGAAACATCTGAAATTTGCACTTTCTGCGGCAGAGGCCACAGAGAGCCATATTTTGAAGCCTCGGCGACGCGCTCTGCCTCGGGCGCTTCTTCGTCGATGTCGTTGTACAGGAGCCCCTGGGAAAATGCAAGAGCCAGCAGTAATAGTGTCAACTTCAGAGTAGTGCTCATGTTGGTGGCAGACAGCGGAGTCACAAGACCTGGCGGACACACAGCGACATTATGTGGAGGGAGAGGGGCGGGGCTTGTAATGCGGAAGTCGGATGTTTTGCAAAGATTTAAAGGGGAACCGACATCAACACACCGCCTGCTGCTCTGAAAATGTCAATATTTACGTATGCATTGATAAAGTCAGTGGTGGAAGAAGTATTCACATCCCTTACTTAGGTAAAAGTACTAATACCACACTGGAATTACTCCACTAAGTAAAAACCCTGCATTCAAGTAAAAGTACAAAAGAACTAGCATTAAAATGTACATAAAGTATCAAAAGTAAAACTACTGTTTATGTTGTTTCTCTATGAAAGAATTGGGATGGAAAATGTTTCATGTTTCTGCACCCAGGCTGGAAATTAATGTCCACCACCGAACAAATGCAGGAAGATTTAAACAACCTGTGAGTGTTGATAAGGAATTATGTTTATTTTTTTATGGCAGTAAATGTGCATAAGCAAAGCACACTGTCCTTGTCTGGTAAACCAGAGTCATATTCCTTGTATTTGTACACGTACCTGGCCAATAAAACTGATTCTGATTGACACACATCATTCTGTATTACACAGACCTCTCTCTCTCTTTCTCTCCTTTACTGTAGCAGCTGATGCGTCAACAAGCTCTGGAGCGCCAGTTGCAGCTTAAGGTTTTTAGGCAGAACTTGTGCTTGTCATATTCGGTTTCACATTGTGTTCACCAGGAAAGCAACCAAGCAGAAGTCAGAGGGAAATAATATATATTTTGACAATATCAGCGGAATTTCTTGCCCCTTTATAAACTCCAAAGCCTGACTTTTATTTTGCTCTCTTTCATGTCAAACAAATCCCCTTTGCATGTATTCATTTATTGCCCACTTGAAGGCACAGTAGAGCAAATAAAGTACCATGAACCTTCGGCCTAAGAGCGAATCAATCTTGAAATTCCATCTCTCCATCACTAAGGAGCAGAAAAAGCAGAACAAACAGACTGAAAAACAGCTTCGTCTCAGGCTATCAGGACACTCGACACTCACATGACTCATTAACTCTTCTGCTTTTGTACAACATGTGCAATAACAAAACTCTGATATGCAAAATCATCCAATATGATAATATCATAGAACATGTCTTATCTGTGTCCCTCCATGACTGACCTTTCACTGGAAGAGGAACAAAAACAGTTCTGTTTACTTGAGAACAACATGTTCGGACTCCTATTGACTCATACTTTATTTTTTTGCACTTTAAAAAGTTCAATCTCAAAAAGAGATATCTATGCTTTTTTATTTATTTTCCTAAATAATTTGGTTTCAGGACTGCTGCTGGGTTGTTTCAATAAGATAATCTCAAACTTAATTTTTCCCAAATCTATTTTTATTGTGTTCACAAAGGAAAATAAATCATAATGGTGCTGGTTAATAGAAATTGCATGTATCAGTTTATTGCAAATGAACATTTTATTTCATGCACAACAATTAGTCCAGTGAAATATTTTTTTTATTTGGCAAATATCACAAATTTCACCTTTAGGGACTTTATGACATGTAAAGCCAAAATTACAATATGAGCACAGTAAAGAAATATTGTGCAAATGACAAAAAATATAGAATAGTTGTTCTTATTCAGTGTTCTCTGTGAGATGGAATACATTAAATAAAGAGAAAAATAAGCTGAAAAATACTTCAACTCTAAATTGACATAAAGAAGAAATAAAAATTAGTATCTTAATCAAACAAACAAGTTCAAACAAAGTTCTGTTGTTTGCTCAAACTGTTGGTGTAATACATAGTTCTGCCCACTAGGTGTCTCTAGAGTCACATAGTTTTTCTTAACACAACTTGCAGATATTAATGTTATTTCTACACATAAAGTGATGTGGTCACCAAACCTTTTCAATTTCTCTTCCGATCTATATTCTGAAGGTTTCATCACATATCATTTATGGTCTGATTTCTAAAAAGCACTTCTATGGCTGATTTTATGGCTACAGACAGTATTTTCTTATTTATGGAATACTAAAATCTCCAAAAACCTTTGACTATGATTTTCCAGCTAAAACAACTACATCAAATAAAGCATGATTTTGAACGTGGTTTCATCCAATGTTTAGATTTATGTTCTGTAAATGCATGCAATTTAGCTCATATTTATTATTATAAAACAATACATATTTTTACATAACATTCAGAACACTAGTAATTAACAAAATGTAAGAATCACTGTATCAAATATCATCATGTGGAAATACTTAAGTAAAGTACCTCAAAATTTTACTTTAGTACAGTACTTGAGTAAATGTACTTAGTTCCATTACTGGTAGTGTCTCCTCTTAAAGAAAATATATATTTTTTTATAAAGTTTTTTTACGCATACAATAAGGAAATAAAACTAAAGTCTAGCTGACACAAAGGTTCATAATTAAAAGAATAATTCACTCAGTTCCAGCTCCTAACCTTCAGCACTATTACTCCCAGGAACACCGTGTCCACTAGATGTCTCTCCTCTCATATATAAGAAACATCTGCTGCCATAATGAGTTTTACTCCACAACTAAACACTCTTCCCTGAGGAACACAGTGTTGTTATATCCTGAACATGAAGCTACAGTAATAGTGTAATTTCTGTCTTCATAAAAACAGTCGATGGGAAAAGAAGGCGGATGTGAGTGTGAAACAGCTCTAATAACCACAACGCGAGTACATGAAAACAAACAGAATAACAGCCGAGCCTCGAGGGTCCAGTGAGGAGTTTAGTCACAGCCAAAAGTCCCGTCAGCAGGGACCACAGATGTGACTCACACAAGATGTCCCGGGGTATAATTGGACTTCCCGTTCCCAGCCCCTTAACCAAAAACCACAATGTCTTTATAATCCTATAGGATTTATATTGTGTCTGCGGCATGCAGTGGTCAGTTTGCTGAGACTCAGTATAAGGTCTTTTTCGTCATAGTATTGTTTTTAAATGTACAGAATCACTCAGTTTGTTTGTGTTTTTAGTTCAATGCACAACACAAACACTACTTTTGATTTATTTCACCATAACTGTGGAAATACCTTCACCTCCCTGTGGTGGAAATGGGTTCGTTCCATGTTTTGTTAAAAAAAAGTAGATTAAAAATAAGAAATGCAGCCTAAATCTTTAAGTTACACTCTAAAAATATAGTTTGAAAAGTTACCAAATGCAACATTGTGTTAGCTTTACCTGGTGCTATGTGTATCAGTAGATTACTGTCCAAATTAGAAATAGTGAACTGTTAACTCTTACATGACACTATTTATTATTGATCCTGAACAATAATGGATGGATTACTAAATAGGCCTTCCAGGCTCATGCCCAGGGGCCCAAAGTGTCAGGGGCCCTTCGATCTTTACCTTCAAGATGTCACGAGAAGAGACAGGTATCGACCAGAAATGCAAAATAACCACAAAGAGACAGAAGATAACTATAAAAAGGTCCAAAAAAGGACAAAAAAGACAAACTGACCACAGGGACATAAAAGAAACAAAATAACACAAATTGACAAAAAGACACGAAGAGACACAAAACAACTCCAATGCAATGCAAAGAGGGAAAAACAGACACAAAATGGCCAAAAACTACAATTATTATGAGAAAATGACAAAGAAAGACATCACATTACTACAAAGGTACATAGAGAGACAAAACAACTCCAAAGAGACACAAACAGGCCATACAAAGACACAAAATATTACAAAGAGACAACAAAGACAAATTGACCACAAGCTAAACAACCAAAAATGGAAACATAAAGCACAACAAGACACTCAAATTGACAAATATGACACAAAATATATAGAAAAAGATGTAGTGGGAAAGCACAAACAATGACATCCCCCTCCTTATAATTTAAAAAATAAAATAAAATAAAAGCTGCAAGCAGCGTTGACGGGTCTTCGCATCTCCACGCATGTCGGGGTGGCTGCGGGACTCGGCTGATGCAGCCACGCATTTCTGCAACCG
>CAFUXE010002270.1:40271-82625 GCA_903364295.1 Serranus cabrilla | reverse complement strand
TTTGGGAGGGTACATGCAGGTGCATGTGTGATATTTGCGAGTGTAGGTAGGGGTCCAAGGCAGATTTGTGTCTAGGGCTTGTGGTCATGGTTATCCATAATAGTTACAATTATAAGTTGTACTAATTAATTACGTTGGCTCTAAACATTGTGTACTTATCTAACAGCTAGTTTGCAAGGCTGCAAACCACATAATAAAGATTAGAAGAAATCCTATAAGATGAAAAAAAAAACATGAAAAACAACATCAAGATTACAGGATAAGGTTGAAAAAAACTATTACAGAAAAGAAGGTCTATAAACATACTTTTAAGAAGTCAATAAAATGGCAAAGTGTGACATCACTCTGCAACAACACTTCAACTGCTCCAATTATAAGCTGTGTTCCAGTAATATACTCCATGTTCCCATCTATCAGGTCTTGTCACCACACACACACACACACACACAGTAATATATAGACATACACACTTCAACCTCTGCCTGACTGATCCATTTCAGTCCTACTGCTGTTAGTGCATACAAAAGGTCAAAGACTGACCTTTACCTCTACTTTCAGGTAGCACAAATCTCCACTGAACAGCCTGCTGCTTGTGTGTGTGTGTGTTTGTGTGTGTGTGTGTGTGTGCGTGAGTGAGTGAGTGAGTGAGTGTGCGCACGCCCCTGTCTGTGCTCCCTAGTTTATGTGTGTGATCCAGCACTTCAGGAGAACGAAGCTGGCAGGCTCATTATCATAGGCCCACTCTAAAACAGATAAGGTAGGGATCTATCGGACTGAAATGATGGGACCTGAGTGGGCTTCTAATGGCTGTGGCGTTTGCCAGGCTGCCCCTATAAGTGAATTTCTACTGCGATCTGCTGTTTGTTTATTGGAGTGCCTGTTGTTCTGGATGCACTCCATAGAGGATACAAATTGCATTATTCACGGCAGGCAGGCTGGTAATGGCAAGGATGAATGATGGCCCCTATTTCTCTACTGACAGAGAAGGTCGAGAGAGGAGGTCTATACAATTACACACAAGTTTGTGTTCGATCAGCAGATAGCTACGGGTGAAGTGCTCACCACACACTGGAGGCCTGAAGGAAGGGAGTTTAGGGAAAGGGGTGCTCTGAATTTGACTCTCTCGTAGGGATTTCAGGGTATGAAGTGCAGCATTACTAAATAAATTTGCCTTTGCCCAATGATATTCTGAACTCAGGTCTTCAGGGATATGTGCTATTCTCTCAGGCCCAACCATTGATTTTTCTTGCTAAGTCAATTTAGATTCTGCCAACCACAAGCCAACATGGCAAATTGATGTAAGAACGCATGATCTACAGTATCTCTTTTTTCTGGACTTCTTCTTGCCCCTCATTCTTCTTCATTACTGACTATCAAGTAGACAGTGACAAGAATGATGCACCCACCATTTAAATTTGGACTAGAGCCATTATAATACTAATACAATGGGACAATAACTGCTTATTATTAAAAATCAACATCAACAAAAAATACACTTTTTAAGGGGTGGGGATGGGTGTTCTTTCTTGACCATACCCATCAAAAAGCAGAAAAAAAAAAAATTATGTTTGAACAAAATGTGAGACCAGTAATAGCCAGTATTGTTCGAGTTCAGAAAGTCTCCTGTACATTATTATATCATATCTATAATAGGACACAGGCCTACTTGTCTTACCTTCACCTGAACAATGTTAAATACAGCCACTTACCAGGTGCTCTTCTGTCAGTGACTATTTTCAATCAGATGAACCAGGCCATGCATATTGTGATTTGAGTCATATAAACCTGTTTAATATTTTCATCTTGGGTGTCATACTATAAACAGCTAATTAAACCAGGCTGTACCTGTTTGTTCTTAGAGTGTTGAATAAGGGAAAAAAATATTAAAAACATGAGTTCTGTATCTGATCACCATCATCCAAAGATGACACAATAATAAAACAAAACTAAATTATTTATTTTATACTAAATTCATAATATTCACCTGAATATCACCACTTATATTAACATACTTGCTCTGTATTCCCTTAAAGGTTCTCTTTATCTTAAACACACCGTATCAGGTGTGCTTCCAAGCTCAGGGTCCTGCAGTCTTATTCTCCCATCTATTAAAGCAGTTTTCCAACTTACTTGACCCACAGAGGGCATTGATGTGGAAACTTAGTAGCACATTTTGTGGGAGGCATATGTCAATAAAACTTTGTGGTTGTCCTAAATTTCTACAAGACACCTGGCCTTGTATCATGGGACATAAACAGAAGACTATAAAAACTGCTGGTCGATTTTAAAATGTTTGTCCAGCAGTGGAACCATGGCTGTGGCAGAAATTAGGTCCTTCAGGGTGTTATGATTTAAGTGTTGGAGTTCCGTTGTCATTGTCATTGGTATTGATGCATCACAACTAGAGCCTTTCTTCTTAATATTTTCTTCACTGTATTGTGGTGAGCTTTGTGCCAGTTATATAGTACTATGAGTAGGTTATTGTATGGGAGTTAATTTGTGTCAAAATGATATATGATCTATATATAATATATTTCAATGAAGAACCAATTTTCACTACGGCTCCCAGGCAGTAGTGTTTTTGTGTTTGTCCTGTCACTTCCTGTTTTATTTTGTCATCCCTCCTCCTCTTTCATGTCTGGTGTCTTTACCTCCTGTTCCCTCTTTTCCCACTTGTGTGATTACCTCTACCCGCCCTAATGTGCTTCACCTGTGTCTCGTTAACCCTCCTCCTCCCATTGTGTATATATACCTTGTGCTTCCTTTGTTCTGTGCCAGTTCGTATCTTCCTGTGAGTACTTACCAGTGTTTTTTCCCTGACTATCTGTCTGATTCTGATCTTCCTTCAGTGACGTTCCCGAGCCTGCCTGACCCCTGTCCTTTACCTTCGCCTGTTTGGACTGCTTCATCTGATTTTTGGACTTTGCCTGCACGGCACACTGCCTGTTTGCCCGCTCCTTATGTACCTCTGCCATTCTCTTTGCTCGCCTGTGTATGACCCTGATAGCCTCGTTAATCGCTCTCTGCTTGATCCTAGTTGCCGCCTTTGTCAGGAGTCTTCAAAGTAGCCACATTTTGCTTTGATGACAGCTTTGCACACTTCTGTTATTCTCTCAGTCAGCTTCATGAGGTGATCACCTGGAATCATTTTCAGTTAACAGGTGTGCCTTGTTAAGAGTTCATTTGTGGAATTTCTTGCCTTCTTGATGTGTTTGAGACCCTCAAACCATAGAATGAGAAGCTCTGTCCAAACATTTGACTAGTACTGTACACTTTTATATTGTTAATGCAACTACTTAAAATAATTTCTAGGGTTTTGTATAAACACCTGCTACTTTGTTCACTTTACTTTTTTTTATAACTCTGAGTCTGTAACTGTAGGTAGGTAGTTGTTTATGTTTGAAAGTAGGTAGGTATATTCACTACATTAACCTCAACAAATAAGGTGGGACAACCTCTTAATTAGCCTGAGAGGAGGAATTGAGGGCAAAAGAGGCTAATAACACTTGTCACACCAGTGAAATTGTTTAGGATAATATATTTTCCCAGAAACTATCATGATAAACGCTAGTATCGATATGTCATTTTATGACCTTCTTATGCCACTGATATGATATTAGAGCACAATAATCTAAGCACATCCTTTTCCGCAACAATGAACTTTTGAATCTCAAGAATATTAGACATTGGAATTGAAATGTGGAAAAGAATTGGAATGTGGAAAAGAAGTAAAATATCCTAGGTAAATAAAACATAAATAAATAAACTACAATAAAAATAAGTAAAATACACTTTTAGGCTCTGTCAACAAAGAATGGCACTTAAATAAATATTGTGAATTATATTGTTAGAAACAGCTGGGATAGCTTCTTAGGAAATATAGGTTTTTTAGGCAATTCGTACTGCCTGTCTCATGTCCAACTGTGTTGATGGTTTATGTAAACAAACACGCATTTAAAGGACAATATATCAAGTGCAGAAAGAAATATTGTGTCCATTTTATATTTCGAATGATAAGTCAATATAGTGATTATCGTGACAGGCCTACTGAGGTGCCCTTGAGTAGGGCACCCAACCCCCTACTCGTGCAGAAATGTGCTGCCCAATGCTCCTTGCAGGCCATGTGTTCACTGGTGGGATTGGGAGGGATGGGTTTAGTGCAAGACGTTGAATTTCCCCATTATGGGACTGATAAAGGGAATATCTTATTCTTTATTTTAATTGATAACATCTGAAGGCAACTAAGATTTTCATCATCTTATATGTCACATTTGGACTAAGGTGGGTAGCCAGAGGCCAGTGTACAGAAACTCTTCA
Organism: Serranus cabrilla; assembly: GCA_903364295.1. Taxonomy (NCBI): domain Eukaryota; kingdom Metazoa; phylum Chordata; class Actinopteri; order Perciformes; family Serranidae; genus Serranus; species Serranus cabrilla. The sequence goes on along the minus strand of CAFUXE010002270.1, from coordinate 78,308 downwards.
GTTACAATTTGACAGGAACTCACTTGACAGTTTTGACATCAGTGAACTTCCAAGCTTCACACTTGTGAACAATGCTCACTCAGCACTGCATTTTTGGTTACAGATGCTGTCATTTTGGTTTGAGTGCTACCTTTTACCTGTTTTATTCAAGACACATTCAAATAAAGCTTTGTATCTTTACATCCTCTGTCATTTCGTTTAAATACCGTTTGAAATTATCACTTGTTGCAAAAATAAATCCTTTATTTTGAAACCACTTTCATGAGGTAGCCTGACATGACAAATCATCACATCTCAGTATTAGCCAAGTAAATGTTCAACACCAACACATTGCTGATTTAACATGTAAGTCCCCAAACCCAACACCACGAGCCATGCCCCCACACCCCTGCGTCCTCTCAAAATCATGGCAGAATGTGAAAGTCCTTAGCTGTGTCAGCCCCACTTTTGAGAGGTTGGATGTAGCAGGCAGGGGAACATTATCCTTTTACGGAAATGTATTGATTTATGGAGTTCATAATCTGCAGTGGCATGGGGGGGTGGGTGGTGGTGGGGAGATGTGGCTCATTCCAGCTTTCGGAGACTTACACTTTAATGAAGTCATTTATCTCTGATCTAACGCTATCACACCATCCATCCATTCACACACACCCTTGCACACACATAAGCAGCAGCTTCTTGTCCTCTGAGTACATAGCACCATGAGTCAGAACAACTGCAATATTAAGAGCATAGATGACCCCATGTTTTTTGACATCTGCAATTAAAGCTGACCTCATCCAAGTCATTTTGTATTTGTAATAAGATGATGTAGTGCATGCTGTGAATGATACCCTCTTGCATTTTGGAGACAGCAGACTATGTTCCCAACATGAAGATTTAAAGATAGGGTATATTTTTAACTGCTAACAGATAGAAGTAGATAGCACAAGTTTATTATTATAGAAGTTATCTATTATCATTTGACACTACAGGCAATAAATCCACCTCACACAAAGGAACATTTCACTATGAAGTCAAACATTCTTGTTGGAACAGGGCTGGGCAAGGATACAGCACAGATAGGGCACAGCAATTTATTTATCTAGGTTACCTCATCTTTTTACCATTTTCTTCATTACACACTTTGTGCTCTATCTGGTGCCCCAGGTACTCCCAGTCCAAGAAGCTTTTGTGCGATAAAGAAAGGAATGAATTTGGAAAATCTCACTCACATATCTTGTAAACCTCTGGCACCCACTGTATCCTGCAAATCATGAATAATGCATGTTATTCCAAACTCCCCATCTTGTTCGCATATGACCTATAGCCAAAATGATTATGCAGATTTAGAGAAATAAATAAATAATCAAATGTTATAAATGGTCACCCGGGGCATGGAAGACTACTGTGCATTTATCAGTCTGTGGGGGACAGAATGAAGGCAGTGTTTCCTCCTGTTATTTCGATTCTTTTTTTTTCTTCCTTTAGTAGAAGTGATTGGCCTGAATTAACACGCTAATGTGGTGGCTGTTGTTTGCACAGCCATTTAAAATGTAATTATTTTCAGCCTGGCGGACTGGCGATGGCAGCTGAGGCCTGCAGCTCATGGATTAGCTTGCCTCAATAAAGCTTCAGACATAGTCCTGCTGTCCCAGTCTGTGGCTAAAAGCAGAAAACACACACACACATACTTTTTGTATATGCGCGGCTTAGCATCTTTGTATGCAATACATACGTAATTGCAGTCCTGTAAGGTTCAAATTGCCCAGATACAATCACACCGGTGTTGTAAAAAAACGTCAGATTACTAAAAAATAGGTCAATTAATGACTGTGTAATGTGAAAGGGTTTGCTCGTAGAGACAAATAGCTTTAGGTTTTAGCCAGCAACATCTTCTCCGACTTGGAAGGTTCAAATCCAATGAACCTGGCAGACTGGCCATTGGCCACACTGGGAAAACTCCTGACATGATGATCTGAACACCATTCAGAAAACAAGCCATTTGAAATTTGTCTGCTTTGTCTGTCCTTCAGACAGACCAGACAAACCATTAATTAAGACTTTCTATGTATCATGTATAGACATAACAGCATTTGGGTTTGGTGGTTTATGATTATGTCAGCCAAGGTCGATGATGGGAAGAAATGTCAGTAGTGTTTATACGACCTGATCTCACAAAATTACGTATAATGACCACGTCTTCGTAACACCGAATTTTTGTGGCATGTAATGTTTGAAAATATCGTGAATCAGCAGAGAAATCTTAAAATAGCACACACGTCATTGTACATACACATACTGACTGAGGTTTAGAGCAAAAAACATTTAGCGTTATAAAAGACAATTTGAAAAGTAAATCAGTATACTGGAAATGCCAGAAGTGCTTTACACTAAACTGAAGGTATGAGAGTTTCAAATAGCTGCATGGGTCCACACCTAAGATGCTATGCAGAAAACAAACAAACAAAAGGCATCCATCCATATGTTTTCACTGCCTCTAAGAATGCATGTAACTTCCCAACTACTGGCCAGGTAACCATGATATTGCTGTGGATATTCAGACTCTTTAGGGAATCACCTAACACATGAAATGGTATGACCACGAACGATAAGATCACAGTCTAGGCACTCACACTTTCCTCCAGCACCATATTCAGTCAAAAATGTTGATCTTGCTCATTAGAAAATTCCCTGGCAGACTTCATAACAATTCAGTGAGCATGTCCATGTTACAAAGGGGCCACCCCTTTATCCCTGTCTCATGTTAAAATCAATAAACCATTACTCTATCAGTGTTTACTATGGATGGGACGGTTTATCTAAACCGTCCAAATTGTTCGGTTTGACTGTCTCAGTTCGATTTGCGTGAATTGCGTTCGGTTCTTCACCTTTAAACAGCCTTATGATGATGAGTTAGACATGGCGAAATGCATAACTAAAGCAGTGGGATATTTCATAGCCAAAGATATGCAGCCTTATTCCCTAGTGGAGGGTGCGAGATTCCGTTCTATGATAAAAGCACTGGAGCCACGATGCAAAATCCCCTCCAAAATCCAAACACTTCAGCAACACGGCAATTACCGCACTTTATGAAGGGACCCAACAAGGAATCAGCCTTATTTCTTTGATTGTATTTCAAATACTGCACATAAAGTTCAAGAGCATAAAACTGAGTTTTCCATTAGGTACTTATAATCATGGAGTTAATTTCAAACAGAGGGACCTAAGTCTAGTGTTGATAGAGCCTATGGGTCTTTGTTAAAGATAACTTTGTTTGCCAAATAAATTAAACACATGTTGGAACTAGTAATGTCGCCTCTCTTGCAGTGCCAGAATCTCACCTATGTTTAACCTAAGACTGTCACAATGATGGCAGATTGCTTCATTCTTTCAGTTTTAACCAGACTATACAAGACATAATTGATTTTCCTTACAATCAACATATACCGAACCAAACCGAAAATTGTGGCCACAAAACCGTAAACCGAACCGAACCGTTCCACCCCTAGTGTTTACCGATCAAACCAGTAACAAAATATTGAGATTACTGGTGATAAGATTAAAAGCTAGCCTTTATACTGTGTACCAAGAGGTCTGAATTTGCAGGGAACCTACTATACACTTTGCAGAGATTCTAGCAGTGGTGGGTAAGAGGCATATACTGTATATATCCCAGGGAATATAGAATTATTGTTCTTTGTCTCACAAAGTAATGTAGCTTAAATGCTTACCTCTAATATAATATAGACAATACAAGTCAAGGACACAATACATTCAAAGCCAGGTCTTTGATTTAAAACTAAACTACCCTAAGGGAGGATGAAGAGGTAGATGCTGCTAAACTGTTTAAGAGAATGTTGCAGTGTCGCCCAGCAGAGCAGACGTAAAACAAAAGCCCAGCAGAAAGGAGGAAGAAGTGAAGCAGGTGAGTCGGGATCAAGTCAAAGCTCAGAGCAGCCCTGGATAAAAGTCCTGGATAGCCTCTCTCGCGCAAATGCCCGCTCTCATGACAACAAGCTGGATGACAGTAGACTGCGGATCATGAATCACCACACGGAAAGCTGCATCATGGTGATATCTGAGACATAGCTGCTTGAAAACATCCCCTACTTTGCTTAGCCATGGAGCTAGCAGACTGCATTGTACCCTGACCTGACACTTCACTGCATCCACCTATGACAGACTGATGCTTTCTGCCCCCTGCTGAGAAAGTAATCTGTCCTCCATTGTAACAGTCTCCATAGTAGTCAGAGCACTTCATGTTTTATGAAATTATTCCACCAAATAGGTGATATCTACATGTCTTTTCACTGTGATTTTCCCAAATGTCAGCCTTATCATTGAATGTCTTCGGAAAGTTTGGAATCTCTACTGGAACCTAAAATAAAATAACATGGCTTTAAATTAGAGGTTTTCAAACTGTGAGACCCAGGGGGACATGGGAGATTTGGCCTGCATATCAACATGGTCAGCAGTAACAGACTGTATCACAAAAGTCATGAAGGAAAATAAGGAAAAAACCTTAGTGCCCAATTACCACAATTTGCATACAAACATTGTGACTGAGTCAAATGTGAACAAGCAGAGATGATATGCATAATTTTAATTCCTGATTGACTCTCACTTCCTGTAGTGTTGTTACCCCTGATAACCATCCAGTTGGCTCTGTGATGCTTTTTCTATGAACAGAAAGAGGGGACAGACACTACATCCCAAACAGTCCAACTATGGTTATTTTGGGCTCCACATGGCCCTAATATCTCTGACATTTACTTTCAGTTTGGAGGAAGTGATCACACTCGTCTAACAAACAATTCACAATTAGATACCAATACCTTGACAAGGAGGGCAGTCACATGTGTGGGACAGAGGATATCATCATCTTCACCATTCAGTAATTATACTGTATACTAAAATCTGCTTGTGATGTAAATTTGTCGGCCACAAAAGTAACCTCAGGTTATATCACTCCTGCTCCTGCATTGTGAAATCCTGGATTTTATTTGACCACTAAGTTGTGCTCCCCTATAAAAACCCCATGACCCTGCTTTGGTGAAGAGCCAGTAATGGCCAATACTGATGGATCTCCGGACTGTTTAAGTAACCTACTCAGCAGGCGCCTCTTTAGCAAATGGCCCAACAAGTCATCATGGGGTATAGGAAATATAGGAATGTGTGAAGATGTGAGAGATCATGTATTTTCATTTGAAGCCAGTGTAGAGATGCCACACGTGCTGTGAGGGAAATTAAACCTCCATCCATGTGTGGGAGAGAGCAAGAAAGACTTAGTCCATTGTGGATGAAGTAATATTTAATTCTGTCTCTCTGAGATAAGAAGCTGCTGGATCTCCAATCTCTAGATGAGCTCAAGAAAGGAAATGTATACTTCTAAGCAGCAGAAAGTAATATCCTGTCCAAAGGTGCACCAGAGCAAGAGATGAAATTCAAAATCACTTTCTTCCCTCTCCCCAACAGATATCAGAATTCCCTGTATATTACCATTTTCTCAAATTCTAGTCATTCCTGCACTGAGCCCCTACTAATTTTTCTATAGTTTGCTTTTAAATGATTGTATATGATTCACAATATTCATTTTGCTATGTTAAATTACTTTTATGTATGATGTGCATATTATAAATAAGAAATGTAAAAATTAGTCATGTACTTTTGTGGATTGTGGTTGCCAAGCAGGCTGGCAACAGTTAAATAATATCTTTGTCATTTTCTCTCATTAGCCCACAGCCAATAGCTGGGGCCAGAAGCTAGGTGTTCGTATCAGCTTTCACAGTGATACAATTTGGACCTGCCATAAATGTCATTCATTTTTATTACACTCTCAAATGCTTTAAAATAACCTAATAAAAGCAATACACAAATAAAGAGATTTTTTTTTACTGTATTTGCACAATGATACATTTTGACTGCTACGGGCTGCCATCATCAAATCCTGCTGTCAGTAGGTAAACACACATGGGAACCCCTGTAGCACCTGGGAACATGTGCCTTATGTAATCTAGAAAAACAATTACAATGGAATTTATACATTGCTGCATGCTCACAGTCTTAACCATAACTGTAGTGTTCTGCTGCAGTGTTAAACTGTAGCCAATAAAGACAGAGTCGTAGTAAGGTTTACCATTTGTTTCACACTTGCTCATTTACATGCTGGTGAAAACTGTAAAAATATGTGTTTTGTTTTGTTTTTTACTTAAGATTACATAGTTGAAATTTCAGTATCAAGCACAAGCAGAATTTTAACCTCTTCAAAGAACCTTGTTGTCTCTTAGTGAAATTGATGTGAGGGTCAAAGGACAGAGGGTTGCTCATGCTTTACAGACTGCTAAGTCCTTCCAGGGAAAGTAAATTGAATAGAATATAGAAAATGTAGTGTTCATATTCGGTATCCAGTTGCTTCCAACAAGGAAGTGCTAGATCCAGCAGAGCAGGGAGTGGGGATTGATGATTATTACTGAAGGCAATAACCTGGAAGGTAAAAACAAGCCCACCTCTTCTCTCACTTCACAAGAAGAGGCAAACAGACAGCAAGTCAGTGATTAATTGCCAAACAAAATCAGTTCAACGCCTGTTGACGCAGCTGCAGTTTGCCTTGCTGCCTTGGTTCAGCATCCTCTATGGATATTATGGCTGAGGCGTATAAACCAGAGAGGGCACTGACGGTGGAAATAAGAGAAAAGGAGAAAGTGACTGAGCAGAGAGCCAAGACTAACTCAAGGAATGGCTTTTACAGAGCTTTGTGAAAGAAAGGCTGCAGACGAAACCAACATAGACTTCTTGCTGTTAGATTCACATCAGTATGTAATATTAGCTGGCTTGCTATGTTTTGAGGTGTTGCCAATGCTGGATTTTTTGGTGTGTTGTCAAAGTTAGCAACAAGTTTTTGATCATATGTAATGTAATCATCACAAATTCACGTGTAGAGATATTTCTCTACATGTGGGGTTCTCTCTGGCTATGTTCCTCCCACAGTCCAAAGACATGCATTTAATTGGTAAATTGCCCATAGGTTCGAATGAGCATGAGGTGGGTGCCTGTGTCAATGTGTCAGTTGTCCATGGTGTACCCTGCCTCTCATCCAGTGTTGGCTGGGATCAGCTCCAGCCCACCACAAAGGACATTGGATGAATAAGTATTGTCCTTAGTGTACCAGTATTTAAATAGTTCACAGTGAGTGTGTTGCTGAGCTTGACAGGACATAAACCAAAAATTGTGAATACGCTAATTGTTGTGCAGTTTACTTTGCTACAGTTTAAACCTAGGAATAAAAATGCCGCATTTTATGAATAAAATTATTTTCAAATAAGCCAAATACATAAATAGAAGTTCTCTTATTGTGTAACAAATTACTTCATCTTTTTTTTATCCAGCAAAAACAATTAACAAAATATTCAAAGTAATTAAATATATTTAAAAAATAAATTTTATACACATACTGCCCATCTCTGGCCAGGAAGATGCCGTGGGTTAACTTAATCAATCTCTGATGTTGATGAGTGTATCTCTGTCAAAGGCTTCAGCAACAGAAGCAAAGACAACTAATTAAAACAAAAGAAGTGAATGGGAGCTCCTGGCTGTCGCATCTGCAAACATTGCTGTCATGAAATAATAATTATTACCAATGTTTCAGGTAGGTTCACTTTTGATTTCGACCTCCAAATAAAGTGATAAAGATTCTAGCTAAACTGTCGGTTTGCATGTATAATTTATGTTGATTTGTTTTTCTTGTCTTGTTGGACTGTAGCAATTTTTCCATGTTTTCAGTTTTTAATCCCACCCTGACTCCCACTACATGCAGAAACATCCAGTGAAGTAGCTCAGTAGCCAACAGTACATGACTGCAGTTGTAGTGGACAGCTCCCCATAGCCAACAACAATAGCTGTAATCTCTTGGCACCTCCCCCCTCTTCCACCCTCCTCCCCATCCCTCGGTAGCGGTGAAGCCTATCAACAGAGGTTAATGGTATTTTCCCTGCAGCCCACAGCTTGAGTGGTGTTAGTAATTACACATGGTGCTTACACACAAACACAAACCCAGAAACACACACATATGTTGCATACACAGACATACACTACATACATTAAAACTCAATCTTTCTATTGTGCCACACAGTTTTACACTTGCACGTTTTTTTCTATTACTCTTTTTCTTTCTTTCCCACATTAATGCACACCCACACACACAGTGGAAAAGGTAGCCAAAAATATACATTTAGTGGTGCAGGGGCTTCTCACATGCTGAAAGGTGAAAGACACACAATCACAGACCATCTCTCACACACAAACACACTCCCACTAACTGGCACACTGCCGGATGCCATGATCACTCCCAGTGTCTATTGATTTGCTGTCAGTCATGGTGGAGATGCAATGTGTAAATTGGCTGCTTGTCACTGTTATGAGGCATTAGTCTGCAGGTCAGGAGGGATGCTGCCCTGGCAGATTATAACAAAACAAAACAACACCCACATTGATTGTGAATGTACTATTAAAAATGGTTACCATATAAATTAAATAAAGAAGTGACCTGTCTGCCCCGATAAATGAAAAGCATCATAAAGGATTGTTAGAAAATCATTAGAAAAGAACAAATTATATACAGTTGAAGACACCTATTTAAAAATGGAGCTATGTTTGAATGGGTAAGGTTTAAAGGAGCGGATCCATCATATTTCACCCATCAACTTGACCAAAGTCTTACAGTGGGACTCTACAAAGTCTCAGTGTGTGAGCCTCCCTGTAGACAAAACTTGGACTATTAATGAATGATGTCAGGTACTGACATTCTAGCAGGAACATTGTTGGAGTAAAAAAATCTAATTATTTTGCATTATTTAATTTAGCTATGTTCAACATGTTTCAGTAGACTTCCTTGTTTACATATTTAGAAGCGGGGCAGCGCTCAGCACCTGCATTGACCAACCATGGTCCCAACATGTCATAATATCTGGTAGCCATTTCATTGCAGTGAGAGCACGTCCAATAGGGGTCATCCCTATGTTTCCGCATTTCAATGCAATTTTCCATTGAATTTTGCCACCCCTTGCTTGGTGCCAGTGCAACCAGAAGTTCTGAACAACTGAAATCATTCCTCCACGGTTTCCAGCTATAGAGCTTCCTTGAATAGCAGCCATTATGAAAAGGAGGACTGGACAATTTTAAGCTGTTAAGTATGACAATCATATTTTTAGCTTCTTTTTTTTCATCTGTGAAACACATATTTACAAATTAAATAAAGGAGTTTATCTGAGTGAACATATGGCTGAGGGAACATGCTCTCCATGTACATTGACAGGGGTTTCTCAGCTGTCAAGTTTTTGAAACCAAATCACAGCATGGATTTTTCTATGGTGTTGCTAAAGAGCTTGGTGTCTTGATGTGATATTCACAAGAAATGTTTGACAATTTGTATTTATTATCAACAAAACAAAAGGACAAATTCATTCAACAACTTATGAGACATAATTGTGCATGGGAATTGACTTCACATATTCTTATGGTAATGTTTTTAACCCTTATACACTTTTTCATTTTAATTAATTGATTAATTGATTTGACTAGTACAACTTGACACAGTGCTGACCTCCACCTTGAATTAATCTTCAGGTTTCCAGCTTCTATGTGGCCTCTACTGACCTGCTGTCTCCCTCTAAAAACCCACTGCCCCCCACTCCCAACTCTGTGTTCATTGGGGTGGAACGCCAAGGGGTTAATTTCAGTGAAACATGTACATATGAATCATTCTTAAAACTGAACCCCATCAAACTGTTGTGCCAGCTTATACTGTATATGACTGCACTTTGTGTGTTGTTAAAGGTGTCAAGCAAATCCTATATTTGATGTTAAATCAGTATTACGTTTACATATTTAACATAATGGGCTCTGTAATAAACAGAGTGTTTTAACTTGTCTGTGTTAAAGTGTATGTTGCAGTCTCCTCTTCACATGTAATTTGTGTTTTGATACTTCACATAACGTTCTCAGGGGATTTGTAAAGCTACATTTTATCAATTAAAATGAAACCAGTGTTCACCCATAACCATATTCCTTCACTCTTTGCCATTTTCGGCCTCTGCAGACTCGATGTGACAGCTCCAAATTTTCCACCAATTGAGTCATCTCTTCATCATCCTTTATTGTCATCTGCTCTGTTCTTTTTTTCTCTCCCTGCTGCTCATTTGAGAGGCTGATTGGTGGGAGATAATAAAGGCTAATGGTTTGTCTGAATGACTGAATGTGGCAACTTACAACACACAGACTGCCTGGTACCTTTTCACAGAGGCATCGTTTTAAAGATTACTGTTATTTATGATTAGAAGTGACAGAAAACTGTAATCCTAACTATTTAGTTATGTTCAATAACTTAATAATAACAATAACAATTATGTTCATAGTTCATTTTGTCTGATGCTAGAAATGTCGGTGTGGTTGCAGAGGGATGTGACTCTTTGCTTATAAGATTAATAAATACATTTGATCAGGATATAGTCCCTATGCACTGTGCCAGTCTTGCAGGCTAAATGACAAACATTTGTTGTCTTATAAAGAATGACACCTATAAAAAAAAAAGGCATTCTCTTCCAGTTTGTGTTCAAGTGAAAGAAACTTGAGTCCTTCAATTGACGAAAGTTGTTGGGGGGAGAGTAATAGAGAGTTAAATGAAAAGAAAGCTGTGTGAGTCAGAAGATAGTGACAACCGATCACTGTGCTGTCCATTAGAGATACTGTATTTTCCTCTTTCAGACAAAAGCAATCTATAGTGTTCCTCACACCAGGAGGCAGGACTGGCATCTGACAGCATTACAATTAATGTGCGAGGATAGTGCAGCTCTCCATCAGTCTCCTGTAAATAGCTGGCATGTGGAGAGCTTCTCAGCAGATGTGATACAAGAATTCATTAGCGTCCCCTGTTCCTCATATTTGTCCCAAGAAAGCTATTATCTGCCAAGTGGAGCTTGAGGAAGTTCCAAAAAAAGAGAAGGAGAAAAATCCTTTCACCATCTCTGTGTGTTTCTGCTTCGTTTTTTGCTCAAAACAGTACTGCTATGTTGCCTTTGTGTATTACAATTTCACTAATAGGCTAACAGTAGGTCACTTGCTGTATATCATGACATTCAGCAACAAAAGAGGACCAAAAGTTTTTGCTGGTGTATTTTGTTTTTTGTACATCTTCTCTCAGACCTTTGCATTCAGGGCTACAGTATAAGCCAGCCCGGGTTGTGTTCAGGGGAGGGTAGTGGTTTGTTACAAGATACGCAAATTACCAAAAAGTTTAGTTGAGTAGTAGTGGTAGTTTTCTTGTTAAGCAATCCTTACTTTTCATGTTCCTTTGTAAAACTATGCTTTTACTTTTTGCTTAAGTGTTTCCTTTGGCTGATAATCCATGTTTAACTTTTCTGCATTTTTGTCATTTATACCTTTCTTTCCAACAACTATGTTATCTAAAATGCATTTTGCTACATTAACTGAAATTACATGCCATGTGTAAATTCAAGAATAACTTAAGGAACAAGGGTCAAAGGGCAGAGCGTGTCATATGTACTTATAGACTGTAAAGCCCTTTAAGGCTAATTTGGGATTTGTGACCTTGGACTACTTAAAAAAATGAATTTGAATGAGTGAATCAACTGTTGAAAATTAAGAAATAATTCCAATACACAACTCCCTTAAAACTACACATTGATATGTTTACTTTCAACTGTTTCCCATTTCCATGCATATTTGATATTAATATCAGTTTTCAAACAAGAAGTAAATGAATAAGCTCAAAATTTTACTTTTAGATTTCTGTTATGTCACTACCTATTGCTGAATAAAGTAACATAATGGTGAGCACCTATATCTGAAATCTAGACACATTGACATCCATCCATCCATTACCTTCTGCTTATCTGTGGACAGGTCGCTGAGGCAGCAGACTAAGCAAGGCATTCCAGACATTCTTTTCCCCGGCAACGTTTTCTTGTTCTTTCTGGGGGACCCAAAGATGTTCCCAGGCCAGGCTAGATATATAATCTTTTTACTGTGTTTAGGGTCACCCCAGGGGACTCTTACCAGCTGGAGGAAAAAAAACTACTTCAACTGGTTCCTTTTTACGCAAAGGAACAGCAGCTCTACTCCAAACTCCTTCCGTATGTCTGAGCTATTCACCCTATCTCTAAGGTTAAACCCTACAAAGCTCATGACCATAGGTGAGGATTGAAACGTAATTGGAGTGGTAAATCGCAAGCTTCGCCTTCTGGCTCAGCGACCATAAACAAGACCCTGAGATACTTGAACTCTTTCAATTGGGGCAGTACCTCTAAACAGACCCAGATGCGGAAGTACACAATTTTCTGGCTGGGAACCATGGCTTCAGACTTGGAGGTGCTGACTCTCATCCTCACAACTATATTATCTGCAAACCCAGAGACCCAATACTGAGGTCCCCAAACAAGACACCTTATTCCCCCAGGCTGCCTCTTGATGTCCTGTCGATGAAAATTGCAAACAAAATTGGTGACAAGGGGCAATACTGCCACTCCACCAGTACCATACCCGACTTCCACATGACACCAAAGATGTGTGTCAACCAAGACAGCATCACAGTTTCCAGAGCTTTCAGTATATCAGGGTGAATGTCATCCACACCTGGCACCTTGCCACTGTGGAGTTTTTTGACTGCCTAAGCAACCAAAGATATGGGCAAGCCTTTCCCTGAGTCCTCCAGTTCTGCTTCCCCCTGAGAGGATATAATGGTCAGATTCAAGTGTTCTTTCTACTGCCAAATGATATCACTAGTCTAGGTCAGCAGCTGAACACAATTTGAGCAAAACCCTGCATCTCCTTCCTGAGCCTCTGAATAGTTTGCCAGAAACTCCTTGAGGCCAGCCAAAAGACCTTCTCCATTGTCTCTCAGAATTCTTCCCACACCAGACTTTTTCCTTCAGCAACGGCTGTAGCTGCAGCTTTTGTGGCCAACTGGTACCTGCTTACTGCTTCCGGAGACCACTGGGCCAACAAAGACACAAAAAGCCTCCTTCAGTCTGACTTTTGACTGAAAGTGTTGTGATGCCAAGTACATTTGAACCACCCTATGCTCAAACATGGCATTTGTTATGTTACTAGCACAGAAGATCAACAAAAGAAAACACCACTCAGGTTCTGATCAGGCAGGCCATTCCTCCCAGTCAGCCCCCTCCAAGTCCCTCCATCATTGCCCATGTGCACTCCCCACCTGGGTCTGGTTCCAGAAGGGGCCCCGGTTTACCCTTGTGTGGTGAGGTACACTCATATTCACTTCATAAGGGTCATAATCACTCCTTGTCTGGTTCTTCCACTTGGGCCACTTTGCCTTGGGAGGAACTATTATTCCCAGGGTTACTGGGGAACACACACCCCTCAATCACGATGGATTGATCAAGGTGGTGATTCTTGGAGGAGCACTGACATGACATGAATGGGCAAACAAAACAGTGGACAAACAAAACTGTGTGAATTGAATGGGTATGTTGTTGTCGATCTCACTGCTAATAAACAAATTAAATTAAGAAACGTCAAACTCGGCAGTAAAAGTAATTAGTATTTATTTGAGCAATACTGATTTAAGTTTTTGTGCATTATATAGGCAAAGCAGTCATGCAGGTTCACTATGTTGTGCACAGAGATAATAATACTGATCTGGACCAAAGTTCTTTCTACTGCTTTCTACTGCATCCCATGGCTCTTAACTGCCACATCTCACGGTTGTCATTCCATTACTTGAAACCTCAGAAAAAGCCAGAACCTATTGACCTACTAACCCATTTTGTCAATTAATACTAAAACTGATTTCTTTTTTAAACTCACAGTAAGCAAGTAACAGTTTTGTGCTCCTTTAAGAAGTCCAGGACCAAACACATTTCCAGCACATTTTAAGAATATTATATTACGACACTGTAAAAGAAAATCCAATTAAAACTGTATTTCAATACAATTTTTAGTTGATTTCAGGAAGATTTTGGTGTAATGTTCCTTGGCTAATTCAGTTTGCCTTTGTTGTTATTTATGCAGATTTTGTGCATGGTGGTTGAATCAGCACCTTTTCAACTATAAAATGTTTCCTGAAAATGCTTCTTTAAGGTGTGAAGAAGAAATTAATCAAAGAAATGAAACAGGCTGAAAATGAATGTTCTCTGTCCAAACTTAAGGCTTCGGTAAACTCACTTCCTGAATGGTGCAGACAAACAAATTCTGAGGAAACTGCAGTTGCTTGCCAGTGCAGCAGGGTGCCATCTGCTCAGTTGCAAGACTGTCCATCACCAAGAAAAGCCAATCAAGCAGCTTGACTGTGACGAGGTGACACCCTGGAGCCTGCAACAGCAGATGGAGGAGAACAACTCTAAATAAACAGCACTGAAATGCACTCAGACACTCATCTACAGCAAAATACTGTACATTAAACAGCATGACGACACACCATAGCTCCACTGTGGCCCATCTGGGCTGTCAACACTGAACACAGTATTGTAATGTAGATCTACAGTATTAAGGGTTGCATGTATGCTGTTTGATGCATAAGACACATGCATATATCACATGCATATATCAGTCCAACATGATCCACTTTGAGTTATTACGTTTTTACAGAATATCACTGAAACCTTAACTGAGCTGGTGCTACTTAGACATTTGGACCAGATTCCACAAAGCAGCCTGGGTGCATCAGGAGACAGAATTCTTTGTCAAATGGTCTGACACACATTCAGTCCTTCATACCTTTGTCATTCCATCTAACAACTTGGTAGAGAGCTTTTTTTTCTTACATCTGCTAGCCAGATTGCAATAATTTTCTATGTGTATTCACGATGCCAAGAGGATGGCCTCATGGATGGTTTACTGAATGGGCCTACTGGGCACAGGCACAAAAGCCCACTTGCACCCCCAGAGCCTGTTGGAAGTTGCTGTTAACATGTTTTAAAATACAAAGAGACACAAAATGACCACAAAGACTGACAAAAGAATCAAAAGATATAAAAAACCACTACAAGCTCAAAATGACTACAAACACAAAACAACACAAAGACCGACAGAACAACCGAAAAAGAGACACAAAATTCTCACAAAGAGACTAATAAATGTGCAACAGAACAAACTGAATGTTGGCTCAAAACCCGGGCCTTTCATCATAATGTGATGCAGTTCTACTTAACAGTGTTCATTAATGCTATTGAGGAAGCACAGTGAGAATTAAAACAGGTTTAATCTGTGTTTCAGCTCTGTTTCAGACATGCCCTGCATGTGGGTTTGCCGTGTAAATCCAGTTGTTCTGTCACCTCTCCAGCTGACTCACCGCTGTCTTCCTCATCAAATCCCATAAACAAGGAAAGCCAGGGATTAGTCCCAGCTAAATACACTAAGCTCATTTGATAATCACGGCTTCTCCCCAATCTCTGCTAATTAACAATGGATGTGACGAAATTAATCTACATGAATGCCTGTGAGTATCCATCGGTGTTATCGGCATCACATGAATGGGTTTTGTTCCTGCATTTCTTGGCCTTTGTGGCATTAAACTGTTTTGATCCAGTTCCAGCACATTGATAAGCAGGTGGCTGAATATCACCTCAGGGTGCCCTTGAGACCATTCAAGGTTCATACTGTAGATTCTCACTCTGAGTGAAATCACCATATGTCCACTCTACCTTTCCAAGGCACTCAGTATGTGAGAGAACATCACATTAGCTGACTGTAATGCCCCCCCTGTACATTGACCACATTCTAGTTTGGTTTAGTCAAACACCAAAAATATTACAAATACTTTATTATGATTCAGAAGTCAGGAGGATGTGATGGGAGGACAGTTTCATCAGTTGCCTACTTTAGGTACAACAGTTTCGTACCTAAAATAGGCAACTGATAAAATACCAAAATAACAGCACTGAAACATTAGAGAGAGGTACTGGCTGTGCCCCCCCTGAAATGGCCATATTTAAAGGGATCCCTTGACTTCTGACCTGGAGATATCTAAATAAAAATTAGTTCTATGGGTACACTCGAGAATCCCCCCTGTGCATTTTTCTATGGTGTTTTTCAAGGTGTCTTAATGTGTTATTTTGGAGGGACACATGACAATTTGTATTTATCTTTTAAGTTAAAGAATCAATAAAATGGTCATATTTACCACCAGATCGGTGTATCATTAAATGAAACAACTGAGAACAAATGGGACAAAACTGAGGCTATGAGGATGGCATCATGTATCCCTGTAAAAATCCACAACACTCTATAAAAGGGGGCAGAATGTTAAAGGATTAATATGTAATTTTCAGATAACATTCGCTGAACCAACTTGCATGCTCGGCTGTTTTTCTATTTCCATATGGCTGCGTAAGCAGTTGTTGTTTTTTTTGCTTCTTGTTTTTTTGTGTGTGATTTTTTAATGCTTTATCCATGTCTTGTGCTTATAGGGAGCTGGCTGCAGTTTCTGTCACAGAAAATATGACAGCCTCAGATCATCTTATCTCCACCATGAATATCAAGCTGGGTCTTGCTCTTTAGATTTGTGCCTCTATCAACACCATGCATGAGTGATAAGTCAATTCACGAGAGTAACACCCTTTTTTAAAATCACATTTAGTTATCTTCCAGTAGTCTCGTCTTTTTTTTAGTACTTTGCTTGTTTTTTATGTTTTAGCACATATTAAATCCAATCAAAGAACACACAAAGAAAGCTAAAACTAAAACTAAAATGTATTCATTTAAGCAGTTATTGTAGTTTACTTTTGAATTTTTTTTTGTACTGAAATAGAAATATTTTATCAGGGATTAATCAAGTTAAAATTGGTTGTTGTCCTGTCCAGGGTGTACCCCGCCTCTCGCCCAATGCAGCTGGGATCGGCTCCAGTCCCCCGTGACCCGGGTAAACCCGGATAAGCGGTTACAGAAGATGAATGAATGAATGATTTTAGATGGGAATTTTTTTCTGATAAATGTGAATTTGTTTTTGCAAATTTGCCACATTAACCTTGGAGAATATCCCATTTTATTGTGATACATTAAAACTGTATCCTGAACTGTTTTTTTGTTTTTTTTCAAATATTGCCCCCCTCCTCTGGCTTTATAATTATTCTTTTTTTTTTTTTTAAATGGCCCTTATATACTGTCATAATACATATAGTTTTACATTTATGGGAAAACAAAATTTAAAATGTAAATAAGATAGCCACATCGGCATATCTGCATGAAATTCTGCAGTTCTAGGTTATTGGAGATGCAGCAATAGACACAGTTAAAGGGATTTGTCAAATAATTTGATCATGGTCCAGACATGATCATTTCCTGAAGTAATCACTGGGTCATTTGTATGAAATTGCTATTTTAATAAGGGAACCTGTGTGATCATCTACCAAGACATCTGACTTTGGGTTGGATATTATATCCCATTTGGTGCATTCACCACATCACTGCATTCAATCAATGCATCACTAGTTGTAGCTGTTTTTGTTGTATCAGTTGTAACTGATATTTTTATGTGTCATACTGTTTCCATATGCTTTTAAATATATTTGTTATTATCATTAATAATAATAATAGTAATAATAATTTTAGAAAACACATGTAAAACACTTTACTGAGTCACAAATACAACAATACAGACTAATGACACTTGGGTAAGAGAAGAAGTGTGATCCGGGTTTTTGCAGAAGCCCTCAGTGTAACAGAATCCACTTCATTTCAATTGAAGCTGAGAGTGATAAACAATCTGAATAATGTTCCTGAAGTGGTCTAATCTCTTTAGGGCAGAGAGAGAGCTAGAGGATGGAGGGCAAGACGGGTGAAGAGGATTGTTAATTTCATCAAAATGGTGGCTTGAGGAGCGGAGGAGTCTGGAGATTCAGCCCACAGGGGAGAAAAAAAACGTTCCCTCCTCCTTTATCCTGTTACATATTACACTGTCTCCCACTGCTCAGCCTAATGCTTAAACTCAATTATTCCTCCTACAGTTAGACAAATAGCCACATCGGCTGGGGAGAGTGTTCACACTGTTCCTGAGTGTATTTGTACCTGCGATGCATTGATATTTGGGGCCAATATTAGTCTTTTATTAAATCTGGTCCAGTCAGTGTCATCCATCTTGGCTATGATAGATATGATGCCATTTGTTTGGTTACATATTTAATAAAAAAATGATCAACAAGGCACTGATTACCAAGGATGTTCTTCTGAACTAATCTGATGAGTGATTTGGGTGGAATGATCTAGTAAATTGCTCAAATATGTTCCAAAAGAGGTTCAGGTTCTTACTGAGCTTCAGTAAGAATAGGATGGACCAGGGGATGTAAAGCTGGAGCAGATATTGTAATACGAATTGTAAAACAAATTGAAATAACTATCACTCAGTTATTCTGTTAACACTTGTTTTCTCTCACATAGAGATGAGCAGGATAATAGCACCAGCAAGTTTACCATTTTGATTAAAGAGGAAAACTGATAACAACAACTGTGAGGAAGCTGATCAGGGCTGCTGACTAAACTGTCTAAACTGCATGTGTTCAGCCTTAAAAAAAAAAAAAATTGCATTTGTTTGTCTAATAAAAGCGCTCCCCTCTGGAGCGTTTCCAGGCACATGAAACTAAGATTCCACAGGTTAGACCCAGAACACATATAAGAATATATACAGCATCTCACCTGGACTGGGCAAACCTCAGGAGTATCAGGCTATCCCTGTTGCCAAACTGGATTCTTTTTAGCCTAATACCAACATTAATGATACTGAGGTCAGTTGAGATTTAAATATGCAAATGGAAACTGCAAAGTTAAACCTGTAGCACTTTTTGAACATAAATATTTTTGTTTTATCTGTGGCATCAACTCCGGAAATGTTTCTTGGATTTTAAGAATTGAGCCTCTCATTTAGCTTTGGCTGATAGATTGAAAACACATCACTTCCTGTAAAGAAGTGACCATAGGCAATCTGAAGTGGAATGAAGCCCATTCAAAACTATAGTCAAATGCACTGCTTCTATCTAAAAGTGGACCAGCTGTGTAGCCCATATATCCATACTGTATATCCAATATCTAGTACAACCAGTTAAACTGTATCATTATGAGATGATGATGTTTCTTAGTTTCTGATATTTCAGTGAGTTTATTTACAAATTGGGTTTCCAGTTGGTAGTTTGTTCTTTTGGTTTACAAAGAAGGTTGGAGATGGGATTGAGAAAAACATACAACTACTGACTATAAAATCTAGGACAGTCAAGACTATTAATTACACTGCATCTAGATAAGATAGTTAAGTTTGTTAAGAAAAAGAATAGATGCTGTGCACAAAATCCTAATCTGTTTGAAATAAATTATGCTCCCTCTCCACAGCAATGGCTGGCTATGAATCATGGGAAATAGAAGCCTTCTGCTATCCAAAACTGACCACAAAAAAAGCATTAAAGGTCCTACAATATGCTAGTTGCGCACAGCTGAAATTCGACCACCACATCAACAAAATGCTGGGGGGTGCGATGCGATGCCAGGTGTGATCCTGTGGAACATGCTTTTTGCCGTACCTTTTAAAACCACGGGGATCGTCGGTGACACCGCGCAACATGTGTATTTCAAATTAACTTAACTCCCCGCGACTTCGTGCAATTTTAATCATTCAAACTTCCCCTGAAAGCTGTGAAACAGGGCTTTCTGGTGCTATTACATGCATGACGGTAATGTCTTAATGTCTGAGTGCCGTGAGAGGGAGGAAAAGAGCAGCGGCTGCAGGCGGCGTTTGTGTGACAGAGTTGGAGGATTCAGTCTTGGTGCGGTTTCTTTGAGTTTAGCAAAGTTTTAAAGTTATATTCTGTGTAATTAAATCCAAATCTTGTAAATACTAGTTTTAGTATTTTTTCCTGAAGTTATTTTATCATTCTCCCACTCAAGGCCACTGTCCTTCCCCAACCAACACAAAGAACGCCTGCCTATTGACAAATATAACAGCCTGTAACATGGATTCACAAAGCTCCAGAAATGTAAAACTGTCTGAGTTGTTGTAAAATTGTTTGAATTTGATTTTTTGCAATCTCAGAAATGTTCAATCTGCACTTTTCAAGAATTTATAAAAAGAAAGTTGAAGAAAATTTAATTCTGTTATGTCCTTTTCTTTTTATAAAACACAGTTTTAGGAATTCAATTACATAAGAATGGTAAATGGTAAAAAAAAAAGTTGTACTTCTCCTGGAAAAAGGGTGTTATTTATAATTTTTGACATAATTATTGACAAAAATAAACAAAAATTAACAGGCATTTAATGAATGTATCTATTATAATGGTGCTAAAAGGTTACACCCCAATCACACTGATAAGCCGCTGGAGCGAAAGCGTGCCAAATATTGCCACCTCCATGAACGAGCCGCTCGTTCGGTACCAGTAAAATGCACATTTCTTGCTAGAGATGTTATTAAAACACAAAAATAAAAAATAAAACTGGTCTCTGGAGTTTGTTTGTTTTCCCACTTGGAAGTCACATAATGTGTGGGCCTTGTTGGGTTGCATACATTTTGAATATCATTGATCACTTTTGTATACAAATTAATAAAAAAAATAAAATTGTATTATTGCAATTTTTTGCCAGGACCTTGACAGATTGGTCTAGAAAACCCCAAATAAAAATTACAGTGGGATATGTGCATGCTGTATGCAATAAGCTCTTGTCACATACCTTTCCATATAGCCAGTTTAGACTTCTCATATTTAAGCAATAGAAAGTACCAATAAACAGTTTTCTATTGCTTTTCTTTTTTCGTAAAAATGAAACATAAACCTGTGTTCCAGACTGCTCGGCCACCAGGATGACCAAGATGTGACCAGCTTTTATTTAACAAATTGTTAGCAGTCAGTCATTAACTTCTGTGACTGTGTTGACCCATTCTGCAGCTGCTTCTCAAAAACACATTTTCCATGCTCTGCTGTTTGTGAGGTAGCAGCATGGTATGTTCAGTTTGCATAGACACTACAGCTCTGTATGAAAAATCTAAATATTACAAGGTCAGCAAGGTTACATGGCAGGGGATAACAGAATGTGTTACCATGTGGCAATACATAATCCAACTGTACTATAATGTAGAGAGTCAAATACGCTTATGGTCTGCAGTTTTGGAAGATGGTGACAAATAATGCCCTGTAAAGGCCGTTAGGTTAGATCAGAAAACACTAGCATGGGTAATTTCGGAGGGAGATTACAAACAATTTGAAGAATGAAGAGTCAAGCCAAGGAGAAGTAGAAACTCAGTTTATCTATTAATTTAGAGTTTCATGTGATCTCCCTTTTCTCTCTAGAATCTTCCATTTTCCACAGAGAGTTAGAAAACAAATGCATTGTGACAACAGAGGAAGCAGTTACTTTTAACCATCTATCCTCTAGTGTTTTAGTGTGAAAGCCAATTACAAAAATGTACTACAACACTAGGCCCACAGAGCAAATTATGATAATTCTAACATTTTCATATGACTTAATCTCTCGCCACTAATCCACTGATCTTCCTCCTCTAATAGATTATATTTTTCAGGATGTTGCTGTTTTTTTGTCATCTTACGGTGGTGTGAATAATTTAAAAGTCATTAAAATTTTAGCCTCCACCTCCTCCTAGTAACAAGAAAAGCCACTCTGTGCACAGGATGCTAAGTCACAATTTATTCATGAGGAGATGCCATTCAACCAAGGAACATAGTGAGATTTGGAGCTGGACAGGAGAACACAGCCCTGACATTACCCATTCATCAGCACTGAGCAGTGTGTACAGTATATGTCATTATTAGCAAGGTCAAAGCTGTGTAGCATGCTGACTCCCAGTAGCAAGTCGCTGAGTGACAGGGAGTCTAGCAGGGATTATTGGAGTTCCCCACAGGAATACAAGCAGCTGTTCCAAGTGAATGAAAAACTAGAGACTGGAATCTGTTTACTCTTTCTAGCAATGTAACCCCCCATCATGCTTGTTGTGAAGGATGGATGTATTCTCTGGGGTGATGGATAGAGAGTGGCATAGCAAGATTCTTCCATTTCTGTCCACTGTTAAGAATCAGATTTAAAAAAAGAAAAGAGCAAAGTCATCTCAGCTTTCATTATTATTGTCTTCTTGTCCCAGCAAAAAAAAAGAACACATTGTATTTAGCAGGGTTTGCATCCCACGATCTGTTTTGGAACAAACTCGACACAGTCCTGACATTACCACTGACAACCAAAAATCAATACACACGTTTTCTTTTTCATTTTCGCCTTTGCCCAGTGATTTTACCGTTAGACAAAATTACAGATGGTTTCTAGCCTAGTCCTAACTAGACCTTCGTACTTCATTTCATTTGTACAAGGTCTAGAAGTGCCACAGACAAGTTTGCTCTCTCACTTAAAGGCGTGTGCTGTTGAAGTATAAAATCTAATGGCTCTGCCGCAGTGCCACTCCGGATCTGCCTTAACCAATCGCTAACGTTTGGTTGTGACATATTACATGCCGCGGGGTCCTGCCTGCTGGTAAACAAACAGCAGATGCAGGTAGCGTAGAAACGCTACAACATCCTGACCACCAACAAAAGTAAGTAGAGCCCGTTCCTGCTCCGGCTTTAATCTATCAATATTCGCAAAGTTGCCACAACTATGAGTATTTCCATACTTGACACAGTTACGTAGGTGATGAAGAACGTGACATAGAATGTGATGTAACTGGAAGTTAAATTCCAATTTACAGTTTAGAGAAATTCAAATATCAACACTGACACAACACGGGTACGCAAACTCTAAGGTTTGTTTGACCCATCCTTCCCTCCTACCTGCCCTGAGTTGACCTTCACATTATTCATACTACCTCTTACTGTTGCATCATGCCACCAATTCCTTTACATTAGAGTGAATGATAAAGAACCACAGCTTTTTGGTCAATCTGCTTTTTTGTTAAAGTAACGGGGAAGTGCGATTCCAAAAATCCTAACATAAAGTCAGGAGGCTCTGCAGTGTCACCAGCGACCATTTATATATACATAAGACCATCTTATCAGTAAGACCATAGTATCACAAAAGCTGAACATTTCTGTTCTATTCTGGGACCACGCCATAGTCAACGTAACCAACCAATCAGGGACTGCGTTTAAGTCATGAGTACAGTTCAGGTCGCTGCTTGCCAAACAGTAATGGCAGCTACCAGAGAAACAAGATGACTAAAAACACTGGGAACAGATGAAAGGCCAGCACCCCACGAACACACACACACACACACTATATATATATATATATATAACTGTATGTTTAAGCTGTAGCATAGCATATGTGGTATATTTTGACAGGTGACGCTAATTAAAAAATTGCTGATCTATATTTTGCATGTTGTCGGTGTGATATATATTCTGGGCAATATTTACAAGAATGTGTATGATGGCTTGTTATGATGTTTGAATATTAAGCATCTTTTCCTCAGGCTCCTTTGTGTAAAATTAAGATTGATTGAATTCTTCTCATGCATCATTTATGGAGATAATTAATGAGAGTGCATCTTCACTTAACTGACCTTGTCTGGAATAAATGATCAGAATAAATGCTAGGAAATGTTGTAACACTCAAGGTGAATGGAAGAAAGTGGTGAAAAGTGGAGGAATCACCCCAATAGACATGTACATATTTGTGTACATTACATTGGGTCATTAGTGTTTGACCTGTTCATTCATTCATTATCTGTAATCGTTTATCCAAAGCCATTGGGCGACCCTGAACATGTCACTATCACAGGAGAGACAGACAGACAACATTCCTTCTCAAATTCACATCTGCAGGCAGTTCGACCAGTTAATCTAAACTGCATGTTTTTGGATAGTAAGAGGAAGCTGAAGAACACACAGAAGTGCTGCGCTCTCCGCTCTCGCTGCCACCTCCAGAAGGACCCTGGATTCAAACCCAGAACCCTCTTGCTGTAAGACAGTGCTAACCATGGCACCACTTTGATTTGCCCATACCGGGGGGAAAATTTAATCCTAAGAATGATTCACTTTTACTGCATTGCCCTGCAACTGTATGTCTTTGTATCATCTTCATTTTCTCATCTTGCTGCATTTGGATTTAAATTTTTCCTTTTTTTCTGGTTTTAAATGTTTAAATGCACATATTCAGCTTATACAAAATACTTAAGTGATCAGAAACGGATCAGACTGTTTATTCCAACACTTAAATGTGTTCTTATTCCTATTTTCATATTAACAATCGATTAAATAAGAATGTGTTGAAGAATTATTCCCAATTCTGCAGTCCCATTAACTTTACTGAACATCAAAGTTAGTGAGCTCCTGGTGAATAGATTGGAGTGTTTAACAGCTAAAAAGTACAAAGTGTTTGAATTTGACGTTGGAGATGTTGTTTTTCATCTCATCTCCAACCAAATACATGTTGGTTTCTTCTAACTATCATGTTTACTGAAATCTAATTGTTACAGTTGTGTTCAGTGTTCATATTATAGACAATTGCATTTTGGGAGGCCCTATTTAGGCCAGCCATTATGAACTATTGACAATCGGATAACATTTTCCAAACTCTGTGCCTCACCAAAAACCCACTCCAGCACCACCACCATCCAGCCACCCTTAGCCCCAATAAAATGTATTTTATTTACACAATGCTGAGAATGCTTATGGCCAAAATTTTGGAGCTATATTTACCTACCTATGTGACAAGATAGCATGACATGGTTGGTGACAACGGATGCTTTACATAATCTTCCTTTATATGACATGATAGCAGTATCTACACTCTAGCTTTAAAACAGAGTCAGCTACATTGGGTTTTATTTGCTACTCTGCCAAACTCCTTACTATGCATGATTTTTTAGGTTTGTCTGTCATACCGGGTACATCTTCACACTTTTTTGGGCAAAATATTCGGATATTGACCCCTGAAGTTCTTCGGAAATTTGCTCAGGGAATGTATGCTCTCCAGGGGATGGACCCTCTGTTTCAGACACTCAGTACCCTTTAGACTGTATTGTATTGTACACATTTTATCCTAAATGTTCCATATTAAAAGCACTGCAGTGACTTTCAATAATTTGAATGATACCTGATGGCCTGCTGTATATGTTTTACATTTTCAACTTTATGTTCCAACACACAACCACATTTCCAGCCAGTTATCCTATCAGACAACTGGGTTGTGGCTGAAGATCTCTGACTCAATCTTTGCAGAACATCCTGTAGTGTTCTCTCTCATATTAATCTTGTCTTTAATGTATTTCATTTGTGATAAGAGTTGAAAGCCTCAGAGGCACTCGGCACCAGAGAAGATCCAGAGATAGAGATGAGCCAGCGGCAGCCCAATGGCCGGCCCTGATAAAGCTACGGAGATCCAGCTGAGTTTCCTGTGACACCAGCTCTCACTGCAAAACGCCCAGAGGACAGCCGCAGAACATCATTAAGTCCTGTACATTTCTGATAGCAAAATCCCACAGCAGCAACAGTCTCCACACATGTGGCATGTCAGACAACCAATGTACTTGGTGGTTTTCTGAGAGTTTTTCCTTATCTGAATCAAGGGCCAAAGAACAGAGGGTGGCAAATTTGTCACACACACATACATATTGTGAATAATTATATTACATACATATTTGACTTTACCTGAAAAAGAAGGCATCATCTTTATTTATGTAAAATCACTCTGAGGTTTGTCACACACACATATTGCAGGAGCATTCTAACTGTTCGGCAACTCACTGCAGGATTTCTCATACTCCACTGGTGGCTAGAAGTCTGTGAATGTCAGGGACGTAAAAGCCTAAGAACCAAAATAAAGTAGTAAGATTTTTCAGAAAAACCTGTTATGCTTTGATTTGGATCTACCTCTGATGTTAATATAGCCTAGTCCTAACAAGGCAATCAGAGATGGCAGACTTCACCCCACCGCGCCCTCTGTTGGCCAGAGGATATATATGCAGCGGAAACACAGACAGACAGACAGACAGACACCGCCACCCAAAACAATGCTTCACTCCCACTCCTTGGGGTGAAGTAACTAGACCTTCGTATTTCATTTCATTTGTACAGAAAGTCTAGAACTGCCAAAGAGAAGATTGCTCTCTCATTTGAAGGCCGGTGCTGTTGAAGTTTAAAATCTATTGGCTCTGCAGCAGTGCCACTCTGGATCTGCCTTAACCAATCGCTAACGTTTGGTCGTGACGTATTACATGCGCCAGGGACACGGCAACAACGATTGGCTTAGCTTCGCCATTCGTAGCCTTGGCTAACTCCGTCACCACTAATGGAACCAGCTGGAAAAATACATTTTTCCCGAATCCCGTGGGAAGAAGCGCTACACCCTTTCCTGCTCCGGCTTTAATCTATCAATATTCGGCAATGTTGCCACAACAGATCAAACAGCTTCGTTAGCAGCCATTGTCTCTCAGCTGCTTCCTGGGCTGGCGCCCCACCAGGTATATCTCTGTTCTCAGCCACGCCTCCTGTTTGCTGATTGGAGGACAAATCCAGGGCCGCGCCCAGGACAGAGTTGAGGGAGAAACGAACGTTGTAACACAGAGCAAGGCCAGACCTAAAAACTAAAGCAAAATCAAATTGAGCGAAAGTACGTTGGCGGATCCAGGCTAATGTTAATAACAACTTTGAGCAAAAAAAAAGAGCAGGTATACATCATACTTCAGCTTACTGGGTTCATTTGGATTGTCTGAATACTTTATGTTTATTTCTACATATAATGGCCCATAAAATCATTATGCAGGGGCCAGACCACATGACATCAACAAAATGATGAGCATGTCACCCCAATTCTGTATGTTAAGTTGTTAAAACTGAAAGGCCATGAGTGGTTGGGAAAGAAAGTATTTATGACTAAGTCATAAGTCAAAGTTCAAACAATATTAGTTACATGAAATTTAAAAAAGAAAATATTGATTCTCATTGATTATTCAAATTAATCTGCTTAGTCTGTAAAAATATTATCTTGAGATTTTTAGCAGCTCATAAATCATATAAATTTTGTGTAACCAACTCAGTATTTGAGCACTTTTCTTAATTTTTTGGGAACGTGATTTATTACATGTTTGAAGGGCATTTAATGCTGACCAGATCATTTATTAACCTAATTCCAAAACATTGTTAATCAACATACAGCATCTGGCAACCTTGAGGAAGGATCCTCACAGCATCAAGGTTTAGTTTAAAATAGAAAAGGTACTACATGATGATAATCCCCACCTAATATCTACCTCGATCACCTCTATATGATGATCGTTTGGTAAATAAACATACTCTCTGTCTCTACTTAAAAAAAACTGCTATTGAATATGACCTGGGCAGTATGTGTTTTTCTGCTAAATGTACTTGGTCAAAAATGTTTGTAGTGTACAAACACAATTTCTAAACAAAAGTCAGAGGTGTTCAGAAGTCTACTATGGAAAGCTTATTTTAGGCTGAGAGATATTTTCTATGTGTATTGTTAATATTTATTTTCTATTGTTCAAGCATTAGATAGACTTCATGTAGAGAAAATATAATTTAATCATTTACCTATTTTGTGATATTTCTTGAGTATATATACATACTGTATATATATATATACACACATACATAAATACATACATTTAAACATACATACATATGATTTGCTCATTTGAATTCTTTGTTACATATATCCATTTAAATTGCTCATTGTGTATATATAAGCAGCAATTGTTTGTTAATCTCAACAGTTTCCACTGGCTGAATGGAATTACAACTGTGCTTGTGACTGCTTATGTCTTACTTAATGCATGCTTAAGAGCTTTTTTGAAAATGATAATAACATCATTCAGTTCTATGTGGTGTGAAAAATAACAGATGTGTGATGACCCAGAGTGAACTTCCGTTTTTTTTAGTGCAGTGGTCTTTGCATAAGCACATGATTTCCAGTATGACTCTCCTGCAGGAACGTGTGACACATATATGTAGACACACACACACACACACGCACACACATGCAAACACACACTCTTCACTGATTAGCCCTGCTGGTGGGGACGAAAGACCACTGGCGCCCCCCGGTGGTTGAAGGAGAGATAAAGACCCAGGAGGCAGATTTGGTCATTTTGGTTTTGTCCAGATGACAATTGCAACCTTCAACAGCATTTTGCTGCTCTAAAAAAGAACATGTTTAGTTTTGTGTTGGGTCAGATTGATATTAACCACATGACTGCTCTTCGAAGAAAACAAGACTTGTACGTACATGGCAAAAATGTATAAATTCACCAGACCACACAAATATTTGAGACAGGTCAGTGTGGGTTGTATGGTTGTACAGCAGTGGCAGGAAAGGAAGGTTTTTTCTGGGGCGTGATCAGTGCATAACTAATCTACCTTCTAGAAGGTTTATCTGCCTGTTAAAATAGGTAGAATAGGTTTCCCTGCTCAGTCAAATCGGGTGACAGCTATTGCAGGGATCTCCACAAAGATTTCACATAACTAAGCACTAAGCAGTGTATTGACATTTTGTTATAAAATGTGGATCCACCCAAACACCTCTTACATTTATTTACATCAAAAATACTCTGTTTGCTTGCTTTAATTATGGCTGATATTCCAGTTGAATACAATATGTTTCTGTGTGATTTTCAGTACAGAGAGGAAGAGAGGAGGATGAAGAGAGAGGACAGAAAAAGAGCAAAAAGAACCAGGGAAGAAAGTAAACAGACAGTGAGGTCTCTAATACAGGTGTTTTATATTGAAACCAGGGATTGTTCATTCTAAACTATTTTAACATACTATTATTATATACATAACAATAGGACTTCCGGTATGGGCAGCACCATGTAAAGACGTTGTTTTGTCGGGCTCCTCACGGGACTAGCACGTTCATATTATCTCTTGTTTTAAACCAGTCTCTATGACCCTATACCTGTCTGTAAACTAGTTCGGTCAACAAGTTTGTAAACTGCAGAGAGAAAAATGCCAAAAAATCGCCATGGAAAAAAGTCGGAGTCAGAGGCTAATGCTAACACTAGCGCAGCAGATGATGCGAACGATGATAACCAACAGGCAGTGCTGCTAGCTATTGATAGGGTAAGGAAGTCAGCTTGTAAGAAAATAGAGTTAATTAGTGTAGCTCTGACAATATCATCATTTAACTGAGGGAAATTAGTATTTTCAGGCAACATTCATTAGGTTAGGTTATGGTCATAAAAGTCAAGGGTTTACATTGTAAATCTCCCATGAGCTAACCAGAGTGAGATAAGGAGACAGAGCTATTCCAGACACACATTATGCATCTGCATAAATACCATAAATTCTTGAATGAAAGTGTAAGATGACAAGATGATCACAAGCTGACCAGCTCTGGTTGGCTGCTGGGTCATCCCAAATGTCCATCCAATTGTACGCAGTTTTGCAAAAACCAGAGAAGATAAGTGTGAAAAGATAAATTGTTCCTCACTCTGTTTTGTAGGCTGGCATGGGCACTGCAGGGTCCAAAACATGTGGTTAATTTTCATTCAATAAATATTCAACTTTACTCAGTTGTTTTGAGTTTTCGTAAAAACCAAGTATAGATTAAAGAACCAGGCAGAGCTTGGAGGCTTTAAGGACCACCAGCTCTGACAATATCATGTCTTTAAAGCAACATCTCATTGCGAAAATCGAAGAAAAGGCGACAGCCCAGTTGGCAGAACCGATTCAGACCGAACTACAATGTGCGGTGGAACAAGTTAATGAACAAATCGAGGGGGTCGAGAGCCGAGTGTCCAAGCTGGAGGCTGAGGTTAGCGGTCTCTCGGATTCATTTACCTCTGGAAGCAGAAGTTCGGGTTTGTTGTCACACCACCTTGCAACTATCATGTTGTTTTGGTTGACTCTATAATCTTTCGAGAAATCCTGTTTCGCCTCGCTCTTTAATTTGTTCCCCACTCACACCTCATTCAGGATCTCATCACTGACCGTAAGCTTGACTTTCTCTTTTTAACAGAAACCTGGCAACAGCCCAATGACTTCTCCACTTTTAATGAATCTACTCCTCCCGGCTTTGTTGAAACCTGCCGTCCCTGTGGCAACGGCCGTGGAGGAGGTCTCGCGGTAATTCCCTGAAAACCCGGTCTGTTTCTTCCTCCACATCTGCCCCCTGGTTTACCCCCGAGCTCAGGTCCATGAAATAAAAAAACCGACAACTTGAGCGACTCCATAAAAGAATGGTCTCACCATCCACAAGGACATGTACACCACCCATATCACACAATACAAGGACCTCATCTCACAAATCAAATCCAGCTACTACTCCGGCCTCATCCTCTCCAATGAAGGAAACTCAAAAACCCTTTCTCTGTTTTTAACAAAATCCTCCAGCCACCAAACTCTCTACTGGCCCTAAATCCTTCAATCTGCCTAGAGATGCACAATGTAATGTCATACAAAGTCATCAGATTCCGGCGCTTTGTAACGACCCTCTGCCTATGATAAGCAATACTCATGGAACCCCATTTATGTAAAAGAACAGGGTTGGCCTTAAAAACAATCATTTAAGCATTTAACTAACGAATGCAGTTAAGGAGGCTGTCTTCAAATGACAACACTGACTGTTGGTCTCGGACACGAACAGCAGTCTACTGGGTCAAAGTCGAGAGTTTGTTTGACCCATTCATCTCTAGTCCCACCCGCCCTTTCACACTGTTTTTATTATGTTATATGTTTAAGGCATCTGTCATTTAGAAAACTGGGGTGATCTACCATAACTAAGTAATTCCGTTCCTGTCCAGCTGGTGGCATCGTGCTAATAATATTATTATTATTATATATTATTTCATAGTCTTGACTTGATCTCACATGCATAACCTCACTGTCCAGCACGCTTCAATTAAAACATTGGTGGGCTCTGTAGTTCGTTAATACTTTCTCCGAGCGCTGGATTGCTGTTGGATTACATAGTTCTGCTACTCGGAGCTCCACACTGTTGTAGCTGCAGAGTATTACGTAATGTGGGCACTTTGAGGAGCTGGAGCAACACGAGTTGATTGGGTGAACAGCTGAAACTGCATGTAGCTACCCTCTTAAACCTGAGAGGGACCCAATTGGCCTCTGAGGCAGAGTCCGTCTGCAAAATGCAGCCAACCGCAAGCTAATCATGTAAAACATATTCATCCTGCATATCAATTTAACTGGACAAACTCAGCTAAAAGCACAATCCATTTTTTCCTACACCGAACACAACTCTCATGCCAACCAAATTAATTAACACATGAAAATCGTCATTGCACAACCTACTCACACATACTAGCTTTGTGTTACTTCATGCTAACAGCACAAATGACAGCTGGTATAAAAGCTGAGATTTAGCAGATTCCAATGGTACCAGTCATGTCCCAGACCCAATAAAACTCTGTAAACCAGAGGCCCAACAGCAGCAAAAATGCAACTCTTCTTATCATAATTTCATTTTACTTTCCGTTAGTCCGAGGTCTCTGTGTGACTTAGAAATAATTCCTGAATATCTACAAACTATTTATCCACTCCAGGTTATTGGGAATCCACAGATATGCCACAGGTGAATTTAGGTTCATCTGAGCATTCAAATTGATTGGAAGGAAAATGCAGCCGCATTTGTAATCAGCCTCTCAAAATGGTTTCTGGCAAGGAAACAGCCAGTAAACTCTACTCACCACGATGCTTGGCATTTATGACCCTTACCAGTGTGTGACAATGTCATCGGTCAGGGAGACAACTCACAGGAACAGGAAGTGCCTAAGCAGCTATATAACCTACCAACTGTCACTTTCCCCCTCTCTTTTCTCAATCTGGGGTGCATCCCATGTTCCATAATTGCATCCACGTTTCCCTAACTTGCGTCTTTTCCTTGGGTCTTAGTCCCACCCACTGGGGATGCATGGAGAGACGCAAGGAAACCAGGCGAGGAGAGAGGTAAAGTTTCAAGGCATATGAGAGGTCTTTTTCTCTGCAGCGTCACGTGAAGCGACGTCCGTTTCTAATGATGGCAACAGCGTATCACAGCTGGATCAGCTGTTTGTGTGTGCACAGATACAGACATGCACTAATAATAATAAAGTGTTTTGGCAGTTTTACGTGTTTAACAAACACCTGCAGAAGGATAAAAACCTGCATTCTGTAAAATAATTTGTAAAAAATAATTTCGTTTCTGTGTGCAAAGTAAAATAACGTAAGCATCCAAAATAGACCTAGGATGTTAAAAAAGCTGTGTTAAAAATCCTTTGCTCTGTTTAATAGCACTTGGGAAATACTTGAAAATAAAAAAAAAAATTTTAGGAGCAGCAGCTGCAGAATGTTTTTATATTATTCTGAAACTGATTAAACTACATTTGTTAAAAATATCCGAAATATAGTCAGTGAATGCTGCGGCTCAAAGATCAGAGTAGATGCTGTATTTTAACCTCCAAATGACCAAACACTTTACAACTGGATCACTGTGAGCTATCAGCCATGTATTAATATCTTTTTTTTATTTTCATCTTCTGCTGCTGCGTCTGTTTTTCCAAGTCGGATTAAAGCTGAATAAACATTTAAAACGTAATATCAACTACAGCCAAAAGCCTTCTTATCTGTTCATCGTGTTTGCTGACATGTCATGTCTTTATTGAACACATCCATGAAACATTCATCGTACTGGCGGAAAAAGTAAGTAAACCCTTAGGTTAATAACTCTATTCAGAGCTAATTGGAGTCATGAATTAGCAAACCTGGATTCCAATCAATTAAACAAAATTTGAGTGAGATATAGAGCTACTTAAACCAATAAAAACCACTCAAACCTTGATCAGACCTATGATCAAGAATTGTTGATTTGCATTAGACTGGAAGGGATTACAAAGTAACCTCAAATAATTTAGGTTTCAACCAGTCCACAGTAGACAAACTGTGACAAATGGAGATGATTTAGTACCATGGCTGCTCTGCCTAGAAGTGGGCACCCAGCCAAGGCACAACATAAAATGATCTGTGAGGTAAAGAAGAACCCTGGATAAACAACTAAAGACTTCAGGGAATCACTGGAACTGGTAACCATCTCTATTTATGAGTGTGCCGTACACAAAAGATTAAAAGGCATGGTGTCCATGGCAGGACACCACAGTGGAAGCCGATGCTCTCCAAAAAAAGCATCCCTGCACACACCTGAAGTTTGCCAAAGAGCACCTTGACACACCACAATGCTATGGGGCAAAATGGCAATTCAACAAAGATTGACTTGTTCAGGTAAAACACCCAGCACTATGTATGGCATAAAAAGGGCATTGCATACCAACATGAGAAAATCATCCCAACAGTGAAGCATGATAAGGGAGCATCATGATTTGGGGCTGCTCTGCTACCTCAGGGCCTGAACTGCTTGCCATCATGAAGGGGAAAATTAATTTCCAAGTGTATCAAGGTATCTTATGGGATAGTGTCAGGGTGGGTGTCTGCTAGCTGGAGCTCAGTAGAAGCTTTGTGGTGCTGCAGGACAATGACCCAAACAGTATGGCAAGAAGAAGAAGGAGAAGAAAAAAAAAATCCTAAAGTCAGAGCCCAGATCTCAATCCAATAGCCGTCACAACAGACATCCTAAGAATATGGCTGAGTTGAAGCCCCCACCTATGCTTCGACACAGTGATGCGCTGATCATTACGATCTGTTTGCTATTGTCTGGAGACATTCATCCATGCCCGGGCCCGATCCACGCTGGACCGGACATTGAGGCCAGCGTCTCGGCGGACGCGACACATAATACAGCTGTCTCACAGGTACACACTGGAGAAAAGTTACCATTTGATCATGTTCAACAAACTAACCTTCCTCATCGCCCCCCGCCTGTTTCACGCTGTTGAGAGTATGCTGCCTACCCGGATTGGAGGAGCTGGTGTGGCGCTCGCGGTGGCCGGGCTGACGGAGGCTTCAAGGACCGAGATTGACGGGACGCGACATGCCGTTGGGGGTCTGTCGGCGCCGGGGGAGAGCTTGGCTGTTAGCATGGAGGCCGCGGAGCGCCGCGGCCGTGTCAGCAGGTCCATGCCTCGCAGCGGATCCGGAAAGCAAGAGGGATGGTACACTGGCTGAACCGCAGAATATTCCAACCATTGTCGACTTTGGTTCAAGTAATCCATGTGCAGAACTCACACAAAGTAAACAGGAAACTGGGAAATCCAGCGCAACAGGAAGTGGGATGTATTTCGGACTGTCACTCAAAAATTGTTTGGGATCCGAAAGCTAAGCCAAAGGGTCTTTTGGGAGGGCATTTGAACATTGAAGTATTAAATCTAAAAGTGATCAAGTGCATCATCTTTTACTGGATTTTAATTTGGACTTCCTTTGTTTATCTGAGAATTGGCTGCACAAAGACACTCCATCAGCAGCATTAAATGTGCCTGGTTTTAACTTTTACAGGAGAGATAGAGTGGGCTCAAAGGGAGGAGTTATGATTTATGTGAAAAATAGAATCCAGTGTAATGAAATCCATTGGTCAAACTGTGAGGAATTGGATTATTGGTCTAAATATAATTTTGTCACCACAGATGTCCTTTATAGTTTCTATGAGAAATTTGAGCAAATATTATACTATACTAGTCTGACCACAATTTGACACTGGTAGCCAGAAAACTAAGCAATAACCTGTTCAGCCCTAGTGCCAATGTTCTGAAGGCTGCATCGCAGGGCCAGTAGTTTGGCGGCCCAGCCACTAGGGGCGCTAGCGCAAGCAGTGACGCCAAGAAATGTAGAAGAAGACAGATTATGATGGCGCAGCTTTGTATGGATTTCGCAATAGTTCAGGTCAGAATTGCTTCTGCTGTCTGTTGATCGGCGGCTTGTGTGTGCATCCATAGACATGTAAGTTGTGCTGTTTGTGATTGTTAATTGCATATGATGATTGTTGCCGCTAACGATAGACAGTGATTTATGTTTGTCAAGTGCTGCCTTCTTGGTCAGACAGGATGAGATGGAAAGCAAAACTTTAAATTAAATGGACCATAGTACTGTTAAGCTCTGACATTCTTTTATTGGTAGTTTCTTAACATTTTGGTGTAATTTAAGAAAAAAAAAGTGAAAAAGCTGATCGACAAATGTTGCTGTCATGAAACGTCAGCACACATTGATCTGAATGTGAACAGTTGCAAGTTGTGTCTCCATCCAAATGTTTTAATGGGGATTTTCAATTTGCTCATAAAATATCTGGGTGGAAACACAGGAAATCTGAAAATGACTTGAAAGATTTTAAAAAGATTTTACACTTTCAGCAGAAAGGTTGGTGTACCAATAAAAGCAAGAAGCAACATAGTGCAATCGAAACAGACGTGAATAAATCATTTGTTATATTGTGATTTATTTACATATAAATCACTTGTATTTTACACGCCTGTGCCCAGAGGCCTATTGTTTCACAATCTATTCCACTTTACAATTCGAATTCCCCATGTGTGATCAGGAACGTGGGAAATCTGAGCCTACAGTGGTCAGGACTGTCGCTTCCCTGCAGTGTTTGTTCACTTCTCTGCTGCTTTGTTTCAGGCCGTAGTGTGTGTGTGTGTGCGTGCGTGTGTGTGCATGCGTGTGTGTGTTTGTGTGTGTGTGTTTGTGTCTGAACACCCCCTTTAATATGTGCAAAGATGAAGGGTATGGAATCAGAGAATGCATCTGCCTCGCGTTTGAATAACAAATAACACCATTAGTGAGACGGGTATTCTCTGCCAGGTCCTCCAAGATGAATAGCTGTGTCACTGCCTCACACAGACACACAAACACACACACACACAGTCATGTAAGTAAGGCTCTGTTTTTGTGTTGTTATACCTTTGGTATAACAGGTACTTCAAACTGATCTGTTTACCAGCTGCATGTTTTGTCCCTCTGTCTTTCTATTTCTCAGTCTGTCGCTTCCACTTATAACATTGTTATTCAGGAGGACTCTTTGGTTCTTCCCGTCGCACACCTACACCCGCTGCTGCCTTCGGCTCGCTCTTCGTGAGCACAACTACAGGACTCAACCCTCCTCACCTCATGTTTTGGGTCTTCCTGTTATGCCTGGCGCTCTGGTCAACTAGCCCTAGGCTACCGGGTAACTCCCAACTCAATAACTCCACTCCTTCATGCACCTCCGCCATCAAAACACTTGGACCCAGATACATCCACAGAAGCTCCTGTCACAGTAACTACAGAGAAACCAAATTTCATATCAATAAAGTATTTATGATTTTCATTAGTATGGAGCACAATGTAAAGTTAGTGAAATATTTTTTTCAAACATGCGTTAATCATTGTGTCAATGTCACGATGGCCAACTGTTTTCACTTTAGTTTAACATGGGGATGTTTAAACTACAGGTGCACAGCAATCCATGACGCACAGATCCCTCTCTCCCCAGACGAATAACATGGTGTGTGTGGGAAAATGCATTTTGCACAGAGCGGGGTCTCTGATCCCACTGCGTTCACAGCAATAGTGACACCTTGCCACTCAGTTTGCCTGCACTTGTTGCTGAGGCACCAAAAACAAATTTTTCGTACCTTCACCTCAACGATCAGCATGTCTACCTCGCGAGCAGTGATTTTTTTTCTGGCAGCACTAATAACTTCCACTGCTTTCATTGAATTACTAATCTGCTTCAACCTCACTCAGCATGTCAACTTCCCCATCCACAATCTAGGACACATACTGGATCTGATCTATTCTACTAGTCTCACCATGCCCTATCTAACTGGCACTGATCTCACCATCTCTGACCACCTAGCCATGCACAATACACTCCCAACTCCACCCTTCCCTTTCTATCTAAACTATTGGAACGTGCTGCTGCCTCACAACTCAAAGCCCACCACTCCCCCAACAACCTCGTTGAATCATTTCAGTCTGGTTTCAATCCCCACCACAGCACTGAAACAGCCCTCCTCGAAATCACGAACGACCTTCTACTCTCCTCCGAAGCCGGCAACCTCAACATCCTCATCCCACACGACCTGAGCACAGCATTTGACACTATCAACCATACCATCCTTCACTTCTGCCTTAATACCATCGACAACCTCACCGGCACTGATCAAATCACACCTCTCTGACAGATTCCAGTTCATCAGGATCAACAATTGAAAATTCCCCAGGTATAGCTTCACATTCTTCCCATTGGTCACATAATGCACAACCATGGACTTTCATCTCCACCATCACCCATTCTACCCTCACAAACTGCATCGCTGAAATAAAATCCTTGGTCCAAATCGACTTCCTCAAACGAACAAACAGTGACAAATCAGAAGTCATCATCATCAGTCCCTAGTCTATCATTAAATCCACTCAAAACTTCTCCCTCGACGGCTCCACTGTGCTCACTCCTCACGTAGGTAATCTTGGTGTCACCTTTGACCAAACCCTCTCCTTGGACTAACACACAAAACACATCACCAAGACAGCCTTTTTCCACCTCAGAAATATTGCCCACCTCCATCCATCCTTCTCCCCTTCAGCTGCTGAGACCTATGCCTTCATCACATAAGACTCACCCACTGCAATAGTAATGGTAAATGGACTGCACTTATATAACCCTTTTCTAGTCTTTGCGACCACTCAAAGTGCTTTTACACTACAGACTGCGCTCATTCACCCTTTCATACTGGTGGCCGAGGCTACCCTACACGGTGCCACCTGCCACCATCAGGAATTAATTCACACACCGATGAACGCAGCATCGGGAGCAGTTGGGGTTCAGTATCTTGCCCAAGGATACTTCGACATGTAGGCTGCCATGGTCAGAGATCGAACCAACAACCTTCCGATCAGTGGGCGACCGCTCTATCAACTGAGCCATAGTCTCCTCCATCTTCTTACCCACTCAGGCACCAGTGACCACATTGCTCCTGTCCTCCATAACCTCCACTTGCTCCCGATCCCCAGAGAATACACTTCCACACCATCACTAGCCCTCCATGACCTGGCCCCCTCCTACCTGTCTGAGCTCTTCCATTGGCACACTCCAACCTTCAACCACTGACAAACTCTGTTCTTCTTTTCCTTCTTTTAGACTTATTCATTTATATACTGCTCCTTTGTTGTTGTTGTTGTTCTGTCTTGTTATTGACATAAAGCATCTTTAAGTACCTAGAAAAG
>CAFUXE010002270.1:19271-32223 GCA_903364295.1 Serranus cabrilla | reverse complement strand
AAAAAAAGGCGAGCAAACATTTTTTTTTTTTTTATCAAGTAAAGTTTTATTCATCCCAGGCATGCATGGTGCTGCTACTGGAATAATGAATGCAACATTGTAGGTAAAGTGTTACAGGAATTGTTAATGATAGTGTCTTTATTGTGAATATTTTGGATATTGGTAGTTTGTATGCTTTTGTGCCAGTCATACAAACAAGTAGTAATATGCTGAATGATATAAACTCACGTCCATCACTTGCGTGTCTCACTGATCATAGTCATAGGATTCAATTCAATTAAATGTATCGAGCCACACTGAGGGCATGAGGCAGAGACACACATTGAGGCGTGGTTTTGCATGGACAGCTATTTAATTCACACAGACATGCCACTGTATATGTGTTTTAAACATATTAACTGCATCTAAATCAATTGATCAATGTTTCTAGTCTGTTTCTTTTGCTGTTTCACTACATGCAGATTTCCCTTACTTGCAACAAAGGGCAAGGAAATAAAATCAATCACTACAAACCTTGTTGAGTGTGAACTGCACAAAACAATTTGTATGCACCACTCACATCTCCCTGACCATGTGTTTGAAAGTAGTCCACTCACTCAGTCAGTCACATACACACCCTAGTGTAGGGCTGACCTCCGTTGCTCAGCCATACATATATACCTGCTGACACCAGGTATACCACATATGGATGGATACTTCCATTTGTGCATATTGAAGAAAAACCCCACATTTTTTATTTTTTAGACTTATAATGGCAGATTTTGTTTTCTTCCACAATGAAGTGAGCCAACTCAGTTCTCCTGGATTCCTTCAAGTTTTGCACTCATGTGAGAAGACCTCAGTCTCAACTGTCATTGGTAAAAAGAACCTCTAGCCCAGGGGTGTCAAACTGATCCAGCAAAGGGCCGAGTGGCTGCAGGTTTTTGTTCCAACCAAGCAGGAGCACAGGTGATCCAATTAATCAGCTGATTGAAGACAGCTGAGGTGATTTGATTGATTGGATTCAGGTGTGTTTCTTCTAGGTTGGAACAGAAACCTGCAGCCACTCTGCCCTTTCCTGGGTCAGTTTGACACCCCTGCTCTAGCCCAACAAGGGGTCTCTAGGTTATGAAAACCCAAGACTCCCATTGTTTTTCTCTCAATTTCTCTCCTAGGATTTTCTGAAAACGGGACCTGTAGTCACACGGACTTGCCCTTCCATCTCTGGAACTACCTGGACTGCCATACTTTCTTTGATTTCTATGCATGTGGCTTACACACACATAGTAGCCATAGCCATAGGATTCTTGATTAGTTAAAGCACTGTTAACTTAAGTAACAAGTTAACCATAGAGATCACGGTCCCGATCAAGTTCTGTCAACTTATTTTGAAGGCAACTTGAGCTAACAAAGCAAGTTAACACAGAGCTTACCTTACCTTTCACTTATCCAAAAACTGACAAAAGGGAACCAACCTTCCCGGCCATTCCCTGTAATGTAACTGGACATAACAACAAGCAGAAGGTTAAATGTGTCATTAAGTATCATCGTTCTTCTCTGTGTAGGTTATTGGTAGTAGGTTTGTCCACAATGCTTGTCCACTTGCCATCCCTGGCTGGTAGAAGATCTCCAGCATCTTACACATCAAAGGATCTGAGAAATACAGTTTGCTCATCCCTTTCTTGTACACAGTGTTGATGTTGGTACTCCACAACTCCAACCTCCTCGCCCATGATGCTTATGGGCTTGATCGTGGCTCTCGTCCTCCTGAAGTCAACCACCATTTCCTTGTTTTTGTCCACATTCAGGAGCATTCATTAATTAATTTTCTGTAACCGCTTAACCTGGGTCACGAAATTGTAAAATGAAATTGTCAAAGAGTTGTTTGTATTAATTTGCTTCCAAAACCGCGTTTGTCAAAAGAGGCTACAGCTAGGCTAAAAGCATAGCTAGCCGCTATTCTGCAATTAAGCTAACTGACTTTAAGCTAACCAACGGTTATTTGAAATTAACGTTTCTTCAGTAGAACTTGAGAACACCAGTTAAGGTATGCAGTTCTTGTTGTAAATGCAGTAGAAATTACTTTACCAAATGCTGTGGACTCTAAATGTGGTGTTTAATTAAGTATAATGTTACATGAGTATCACCGAATTCAAGTTGGCGCAAACTTTACAACAAGCTTTTACTTATAACAGTTTCAATCAAGTCACAGCTGATTCAGATCATAAGAGACCAGGATGAGCACAGGTTGATCCCGGAGTTCCCCAGTGAGTACAAGCTTTGATTAGTGTTGTGCTTCTGCTGTTGTGTATATTCCAGTTACTGAAATTAGGTGTGTGTTTGTGTGTGTGTGTGTGTGTGTGTGTGTGTGTGTGCATTGTTTGGGGGCAGGGCAAGGCAGTTGGGGGGGGGGCCAGAGAGACAGTTAATTACAGAATGCAAATTATGTTATCAAATCAGCCATTCAAAGTGTCTTCTGCTTTCCTGCTTTCCCTGTTTCGGCAGATTAAATAAGCATCCATGTCACACGCTCCTGCAATAAACCCATCTGCAGGAAACGCAAGGTAATTTCTCAGCAATGGTTAGAGCTGTTCTAGCCAAGTCAACACAATTAATGTTAAGTACAGTTTTAGTAGATGAGAGATGGAGACAAAGCTTCTAACACCATGTTGGACAGCAAACTAGCTTTACACTTTAGAGTGGCGGTGTGTGGGGGGTCACAGCAATGGACTCTGTACCTTTTCAACTCTCAAAGCACCAACTGTTTGTCACATTAATAGTGGATCAAATATGTTTGCTGTAAAGTTATTACCCCACTCTGTTCCTCCGAGCATGCCAGCATCATTTAGTTAATTGTTTGGATTTATGGCTAATGACTTTGGTCCACTTTAACCTCTTACTGCATTATTTTCAGCTGCAGTAGTACACTATCTACTCAGCACTGAACAGCACAGACACAGTTATGAATGACAAGTATTCAACCACATATGTCAGTGTTGTGCTGTGTATATATCATTATTGTGTTTATAGCTTGCTGTGGTGCCCCCATACAAATCAGTGTAGGTTTAATATGGGGCATCACAATAGAACCACTGACTTTGAACTCTAAGTGAGTTAAACATTATTGACAATAAACCAAAAATGGTGTTGGGGCCTCAGATGGATTTAATTAATTTGTGAAACTTAATAGCAATGTGAGACCTTTAAATCGTCTGCTTAGATTAGACATTGTGTTTCGTTTAACCTGGTTTACTTGTGAATAAATGTATTTTTGAATTACACATGCTGTCCATTTAATGTTCTATAAGAGTGAACAATGCCACTTCTATGCAAATAACTCAAAATTCCTTAAACTTTCACTAAATATTGATTTGGCAATTTGCCTATAATTATTTAACTAATAATTAATTACAATTTATATTGTGATTATAATATATTTATTTATATAATATATAACTTTAACATTTAAGACCGAGTTAAATGATTATTTTATTTTGTTATTTTTCCCCTTTTGTGCCAGGGAAACAACTAAATAAAAATGTATACAATTACCTACTCAATGATAAGAAATGTGATGACGTTACATAGCCCAACAAAAATGTAATTTTGGTGAAACATGAATTGAATATAGCCTAAATGTAAAGGCAATTAGAAAAGCAATAGAATATTAAATACAGTGTATAAAAATAAATTATTAATAAATACAAACAAAATAAATAGGGCTTACTTTCACCTCTTGTATTTTTGTACACAGAATACAACATTCTTGTGTTTCCATTAAACACAAATTTAAAGTAGGCTGTAAAACAAAAATTGGCCTCTAAGGAAAAAACCTCCCATACAGTGGGCCTCCTCTTTTGAATATTAAATTGTACTTTTTAAAAAAAATCTCAAGTACTTCATAGCCTACTTCTTAGTAGGATGCATGTTTTTCTTGTTGGAGCTCAGTCTATTTCCTTTCTTATCCAAGACGTGAGACGCTGAACAGCCACTCACTGTCCGTGCTGGTGCATGGTGCACATAGGTGTCTGTGTCCTGTTTGTGCCAGTGCTGGAGAGCAGTGGTGATTATTTGTCCAATATCCGAGCGCTTGCCCTGTGCATGAACAGCTGTCTCTAGGTGCATCTCACCTCCAGCCCTGGCAGCAGGCTCATCCATTAGTTGTGCATCAAGTGTTGCTCGTGCGCGCTGTAACATCCTCATCAAAGAGTCTGTTCTTATGTCTGGGATCATGTGAGGTTGCAATGCTGAATATCTGATCAGACTCGATTTGATCGAAGCGTTAGTTTACAGCCTCTGATGAAGTCTTTGTTGTTTTAACACCATGGTCTGTGTCAGCATCTTTTGTCAAAAGACATCTCAGGGCTCTCACCAAGGGGATCACGTCCGCAGTCGATGCCTCTGATGAGCTGACCTCACTGCATATGTTCAAATAGCAAGAGAAGTGTAATAAAGTTTTCAATTAAACCCCACTGGTGCACAGTGGGCATATGCAGCAAGTGCATGCTTTTGTTCCAAAAGGCTTTCCACCATGTAGAATGTGCTATTCCACCGAGTAGCAATATCTTGCTGTAGACTTTTTGGTTTTGTCCCCAACTGGATATGCACATCTTGCAGGCAAGATTAAGCAAGAGGTGAGTGTTTCCGACTCTCCTTCGGTCTATCGCAACCACCTCCAAGAAGCTGCGCTGGATCTGAATGCCGTCATGGACAGCCAGCTGCAGGGGGTGTGCCATGCAACCAAAACTAGGCAGACCACAATCCATCATTATTTTTGCCATATTTCTGGCATTATCTCTCATGACAGCATGTAGTTTGGATTTGTATATTTTCCATGTTTCAAACATTTTCTCAAATGCCTCTGAGATAACAGATGCAGAGTGGGAACCAGGGAATTCTTTGGAGTGTAACAAGTTAAAACCTTTGTCAATCCTCTTTGCCGTTAGACTTAGCATCCGAACCATGTTTTTTTTCAGATGTTGGCTGGGCAGTGTATAGCGGAGAAAGGTTGGTCATCTTCAACAATTCATATTAAAAAAAAAAACACACACAGGCGACAGACAGCAGACAGAGAAGTAGCTAAGGAGCGGAGCTAGCAAGAGACTCTATTGTCATATTTTTGACGGATAAAAGCAAGATTTTCCAACCGAAGTTGATTCCTGATACTATTCAGACACTCTGCACTGAAGCTGAGACAGTTTTGGTTAGTTTTATGTTGTTTATGTCGTGTTTTGCAAAGCATTAGACACTCTGGTTCAATAAACTGGATATCAGAAGAGGCTTTCCCGGAGAAGTCTTGGAGCTCACAGGTTAGCAGTAAGCAGGAAGCAATACGCCAGGAAGTTGGATCAGAACCAGCGAGTAGTTTCGGCTGGCGATTGCTCCAACTAGGACAAGGCAGAAGACAGTTAATTTCCAGAACAGGGTCGTTACCAGGAGAGAGGCTAAGGTACACAAGGGAATAGCGAGTGGAGGTCAGTACCATACGACTGAGGTCCAAATCCAAATAATCCGTCCGGGAAGACAGTGATTGTTAATCTTCTGGACATTTCTCACATCTCTACAAGGATCTCTGGAGTAACCATGAGGTTCTTGGTCAAAACTTCAACCAGTTAACCATATCTTTTTTACAAATTGCAAGGAAATCTATTATATATTGCCTCCACACTGTTTATTACAAAAAGCAAGGTTGACCCGGGTTGACCTCAATAAAGTAACAAATAGACTGAACTTGTGTTAACATTACAGATCACCATTTTTCTACTCAGACACACATCTGCACGCAGGTGGCCAAGGCTAACCTACGTAATGTCATCTACCATCTTCATACCACAATACAATACCACATATTCATACACTGAATTTGGGGTAATGTTTCAGTATCTTGCCCAAGGATACTTAAACGACTGAAGATTTCATGTACAATGGATGGGCCAAAAACCTGTGTGCCTGAACTATGTTAGAATAGTTCCGGGACAGAAAATACGCCACAATAGCCGTGTTTCTGTACAAGTCAAACTGAATTTTAAAGCAAAATTTTTAAATTTTGACATTGTAAAAGCATTTCCATCTCCCAAAGACAAAAAACACCTCAAGCTAGCATAAAAAATTGCACATTTTTTAGTCAAAATTTGGTATTTCCATCATCACCAAGCTTTTTTTCTGCTAATCTTCAAAATGCGCATGACCAGTTATAGTAGACTAAAACCATGCTTTTCAGAGAGAGGGTCAATACAGGTGTTGTAACAATATGACGAAGAGAGAAATGTAGAATTTTGTGTGGGGGTTTTTTAACATGGAGGCTAAAATCTTTATTTTAAATAAGCGTTTCGCTATTTAATTTCATAATGGATGAATCCTTTATCACTTGAAAAATGTTGGAAAAATGGGTGTACTGTAATGAAAGACTGGGCTGTGACTAGTTACAATAGGGCAATAACCATAAAACAATAATAATGCTGTTTGATACCTCAAATACTAGTATTACAGAATGAGTTGACGTCGGCACAACTGCTTTTATTCAAAGACAATTTACGTCTGTGCAGATATTTCCTTTTTTTCTTGTAAATTTGGTCTGAAGGGGAATCAATGAAATGACAGAAATCTGGAGTTTCCTGAACATTTCTGTTGCAGTAAGGCTGCTGGCCCTCAAGCTTCAGCATGCATAAGCTCCACTCCTCACATCTTAAATCTCCACAGAGCTCTGGAGAGTTTACAACAAAATAGAGATAACGCTTTAAGAGTAGGGTTGCGGGCGTCCAACCCCCCACCATCTCCACCCTCCTTGCACCTTATCTTAATTGTACAAGACAGACAGCCTCAAACTACAAAAGAATC
Organism: Serranus cabrilla; assembly: GCA_903364295.1. NCBI lineage: Eukaryota > Metazoa > Chordata > Actinopteri > Perciformes > Serranidae > Serranus > Serranus cabrilla. Next base: position 25,407 of record CAFUXE010002270.1, on the reverse strand, counting down.
AAAAGAGATCAACACGTTCAATTTAAACTGCAAGACCATGCAGGCAAATAGGAATCACTAATTACTTATGCAAATACGGCGATGACAGAGTGGAGGAAAGGAGCGGTGAGTGGAGGGAAGGCTACATTTGGTGTATCACTAAGGGTGTGCTCTAATTAAAAACAGAATTAATCTTTTGGACGTACAGGCTCGCAAAGAGGCAGACCTCTCTCTCACAGTGTGTCCCCGGTGAGGAGCAGAAGCCACTGAGAGGTAATTACTGTTATCTGCTTGTTGTTTTAATAACATGTGTCCTCAAAGAATAGAGAAGCTCAACTTGGCTGCTGCTCTGACTGATGCCCACACTTGATAGAGCGGCAGAGAAAATGATTACAAAATGGAAAAAGGGCCCCATTCCTTTTTCGCTTGATCCTGAAAAGAGAATAGTGTTTTTTGTTGTTGTTGTTGTTTTTGTTTTGTTTTTTCACCCACTCTTTAAATTTCCTCTGAGGTGTGATATTTCCTCAGATATGTGGAAAGCAAGAGAATGAAGAACGGAGAGAGTTAGAGAACGCGGAACAGGGAGGAGATAGGAGGGAGGAGATAGGAAAGAGACACAGACAGGAGGATAGAAGTAGATGCAGAGCGGAGAGGAGAGATAGATCAACAAAAAGACTTTGCTGCCTTAGCGGTTAGCAGAATCAGAAGAGAAGCCCAGAGAAAGCACACATGCCAGCAGCCGGTAATTACACGCCAATCATCTGCCCACAGGCCAGTGCAGGGATTAACTAAGCGGAGAATTGGTGGGAGAAATTCAATTAAAAAACAAATTAATAAGCAGTCAGTTTTTCCTCTGGCCACAGGGATCAGCTGAGGGGGCGGGATCAGGCCCGCACATGCTGGTCACTCATTGGGAGGGAGAATATATAACCTTTGTGATATGTGGTTTTAAAACTGAAAGCATTATGTGTGTTGGTTTGTCTGGAGCTGGTGAATGCCAGAGCCAGCTCTAGGAATGCAACAGTCTGTTAATGAATGGCTGAGTGATAGCGTTTCACCATTGGTCAAAGTAAGTGATGACATCTGTCACGTTGTAGCCTCCCCAATGGCCATTGCCTTTTCAAAATAAATCAGCAGGACAGTCAGCTAGTCTCATGTTTGCCTTGGCTATTGTTGAACAATCAGTTGATCTTTATCAGTATGCTATTACTGCTGCTTAGAGCCTGACTTGACCAGTTGGCCCATTACGTTGCCACTTTTGGTCGATATATTGGGCCTACCGATCATAAGCGTAAGCAGAGTTGAAGGGGTTGCATCAAGGGGGCCACCCCAGCACACCCAACCAAGCATGGGCCCCTATTGGCACCTCATTCATGGTTACAGTAACAGTTACAAAAGGTAAAAGCACTATGTTCTGCCTGGTCAATCAGGGCTATGTCAATAAGGAGAATGATAAGAAATTCAATTCAGGTTTTAACAGTGAGCCAGTGCAGCAAAGCTAGTACAGGAGAAATATGATAATTTTTCCTAGTTCTTGTCAGTACATGAGCAGCAGCATTCTGAACCAACTGGAGAGTCTTAAAAGGATTTATTGGAACAGCCTGACATTAAGGAGTTGTAGTAATCTAACCAAGAAGTACAGAACGCAAGAACTTGTGTTTTTCTGCATCCTTTTGGTACAGGATCTGATTTTTGTGATGTTACCTGGGTGAAAAAGACAGTCCTTGTTGTTTGTTTTATGTGGAATTAAAGGACAAATCCTGATAAAAGATATCTCAGAGATCCCTTCATATGGGGCTCGAGGCCAGGGCAGTGCCATCAAGAGTAATTAAATTTTTCAGTATGTGTGTCAGAGGTATTCTCTGTTTAACAGAAAATTGTGGGTCATCCAGGTTTGAGGATGATATGTGGTGAGTTGATCAGTTCCATCTTACTTGATTCATACATATAATTGGGTGTCATCAGCATAAAAAAAATGTCAAAGCACAAAAACCAAGATAAGATTAAGACCAATTTAGTAAGGTTCCTTTAATACCAATTAAATGTCCCAGCCTCTGTATTAGGAACTGTGTCTGTGCTGATGCACTCTAAATCTTGACCTGAAGTTAGATTAGAATCACGAGGGTTAGGGTTGCTTAGAAGGCTTGAGTATTAATATGACTTGGAGATGTGAATTTCATTTCAGCTAACACATTTTTCATGCAACAGCCAGGTTTCAAGATAAAATACATCAATATCATAATCTGAAATTCTCATTTACCAATACAGCTTTAGATGACATAAATCTGATGTTTAGGAGTCCACACTTAATTCTTCTGTTTTATTTCACTATTGGTTTGATTTTTCTTTTTATCAGATGCTCTTCAGACATAGTCTCTATGGGGTTTTGGGTGGATGACTGCTCTAATGGAAGCATAAGAAGTGCATAATTGCAGCTTTGCTTCATGGTCTCAAATTTCGGTTGTCATGGTTTTGGTCACTCTGACATAAGTGTGTATCATTACTGGGGATGTAAATAAAAATATTATTGCATTTACACTTACCAGTAGTTTTAAATATTCATTATTGCACACCCTGGCCCCAGGAATGCATTTGACTATAGCCATTACTTCACATTTCTCAGAATAGAATTGCCAATGATCAGAGTTTGTTTATCAGTGGGTGAGTCACTGACTGAGGATAATTAGTTATGATCCATTGCGGGCAACTGCTTAGAAAATATGTTTTTTTCAGACACCCACCAAGTTGCACTGACTTTGCCAGTAGAGAGGTGTGGGGTAATGTAAACAATTGGTCCTCCATGTTGCAGAGCCGTAAACCATGCCTTCAACAGGACTTATTGCACTTATTACATTTACCATAATCAGTAAAGGAGGCCGAGGAGTAGTCAACATTTGACAACCCCTAGTAGGAGAGAGAGATAGAGAAGCCACTGACAACATTTACCATTTAACATTTGTGAGATTAGTGACAAGTAGTGCATCATTTTGGATTGATTTTATTCTTCAACACAGTTCAAGCCCCTATATTCTGTCTCTCCTCCATGTTAAGACTCCCTCCTTGGTTAACGGATCCATTGTGGTGAGCGTCATCTCAGTGACAGGTCAACAGATTGTCCCTGGAAAGGCATTATTAACCAGGTAATTGGCGGGTAATTAGACCATTATTTGTTGGCACTTCACTAGTATGCACTATTGCCTGCCCACCAACATGATTTATGAGTCCATATTTCATATTCTGCTACTCTAATTACATCCTTTCAGCCCCCATTACTGTTGCCCTGTTAATAGTGATGCCTCAGTGAAGCATATGGGAAGAAATCTCAGCAAATTTCTTAACACTAAGGCAAAAATCTGGAAAAGCATGACCTGGTGTTTCTATAGATCATCTCATCACAGAATATTGATTAGTGTAAATTAGTTATTTTTGGCAAAAAACAACACATCTCAAAATAGAGCCATAGACCAGCATTTATAGACATGTTAATATGCTCTACAGTTCATAATGTATACACTTAGTGACTTGAAATTAGCTGAACTTAATAGTATCTAAGTAGCCATAGCTTTTCTTGGAGGACACTATAATGAGTTCAGCCAAATTACAGGTTTTAAGCAGAATCATCTGCAGTTTAGGGGACTCAATTAAATCTAGATTTGTGTTTCTGTCTTTGCTGTGCATACAACACATCAGTGCTTTTTCAACAGCTGTTCTTCAAGTGATTATGTGGTAATGATGTCTTTATATAGGACTACATAAAAGTTTGTCTTTGCTCGAGTTGCCACCACAGATTTTCAGTACAGTTCTTGAACTTTCCACTTCCACTTTCGGTGGTTACTTTGGGTTGGACTCAGAAACTTTGAAGTAATTTGTGCTTCAATATCAAGTAAATTTTGAAAGATGTAGGAGACCTTTTCCACTCAAGAAAAAAATAAATATAAGTACTATAATATAATGCTTTCATGTTGCACAGTGTATCTAATGCCCTTGAGTCAGTTCTCTTCACAACAGAGGTTGACATCACTCAGTCATGTGCAATATTAAACAGATTCCAAAAGGGTATTTATTCCTAAAACAAACTAAAGCAAACAAAACACACAATCCACAGAGTATTGAGATCCACACAATCTAATCTAAAAAGATTATTTACAGTGTAAGAGTGTGGACAGAGGGTGTGTGTGTGTGTGTGTGCGCGCACGTGTGTGTGTGTGTGTGTGTGTGAGCAACGCATGCTCCTAGAGGAAGTTGTAAAGTCGCAAATATGGCTCTTTTCCTAGAGACAAAGGACCATGTGCAGACTATGAATGTCTCTACAAAGCTGTTAGAAAACCAATTTAAAGTATATTGTGAGGTGATGTGATGTGTTAGACTACTTAGATTAGTGAAGCAGAATTGAATTGCATGTACGACTGAATGTCTGTGTAAAGCAAGTCTAACATTCAACTTCAATTGGTGTCTATACAGATATCACAACAAATTAAAACACACATGAAACTAAATCATGGATTCTAGGTTAACATATTGTGCTTAGCATTCTGCTTGCTTCCGTCTTATCTAAGCACAGTACATTACCACATGGTTCACATATGGTAAGGATCTTGCAGGTGTTGGAATGTTTCAAAGAGTCACTTTGCTGGTTCAGGCCGTTGCTGTCTTCAAAGTTGAGGGTTGTTTGCTCCTGGTCTCTGGCTGTTGCAGTGAAGCTTGTGTTTACTCACCAAAATCCTGATGCACCGAGCAGTCAGGGAGAGGGAAGGTTGTATGGCTGCAGGGTTCCTTATCTCAAAAGGGAGGCCTCTGCAGGGATGCCTCAGGTTTGTCCTTTGAATGGAACAGGAGGAGAAGAGGGCTGGGGTCCTGGTGAGGACCTCGTGCCCTCACTGCAACGTCGGGCTGAGAAGCGAAGAGCAGAGGAAGAGATGAGGTGCAGACTCGCCGTCCTGCAACCATGGAGGAGCGTTGAAAAAAGAGAGACGGTTTTCAAGCCTGCGGTCGCTTTTAAAGACCCTGTGACATCACAGAGTTACCTTGACCTCCTGCCAATGTGAGACCCAGGTTTCGAACATTTGACCAGGTGATAAAAGTCAGGTCTCTCTGTAAGGATTTCTTTTCCTTTTCTTTTTTTCTAAAAGTCACCTTTATTAGCAAAGTGTACCATTACAAATAACAACAAAAAGGAGCAAAATAAACATTTGAAGCAGGTACAGGAATACGCAGCGACGGGAGTTGATGAAATAAAAGTATATTTTGTATTTATAGTTATATATTCAAACAAGTTCAGTGAATATTTTAAATTTCAAGCATAGTTATTTATTGGTTATTTTCATAGTGTTTGGTTGCAGGAGATAAACAGTGTTCTGAATTAAATTTTTAATCCAAAAGAAAGGGAATTTCTCAGAGGAAGAAATTGAAACACTGACACGCAAAAGGAATAAATGAACCGATCCTAGAAAGTTTCGTCAAAGGAAATCACTGCAGCAGTCAGCAGTGGACAATCAAACTCCCGGTGAGTTTGGAATATTTCATTTCTAAATCCCTGATATATATAGTTTAATAGCCTATATAACATGCAAATGAGATTATCATACCGGAGATATTAATGTTAGAACATTAATATTAAAATATATATTCAATGCTTTACATTTAGTAGGAATTCTGCCCCAGACAGATGTGTGTGTGGAAGTTCTTATTGGAAATGACGTTTGAGTGTTTTTCGTAAGTCAAAGTAGCTTAACACTTCACTCAAATCCTGTTAATTGGACTCCAAGTTACCATGAGAATTTCAATGCCTGCACAGTAAGACCCAACTTCTTTACTGGTGGCATTGCATTCCAAAGCACATACATGTACTGAAGTGAATTCCAACAGTTGATCCTGTCAACTGATATTTGGCACCTGGACCAAGATTGCCAACCTGGAAAAATAACAGGAAAGCTCTAAAAATCAGGATCAAATGATTATCAGCTTAACATGAAATATAAAACGAAGCTTTCATATCAAGTCATTATGATTTATTTAATGACTTTCCTACAGGTGACGTACACATCAAATGGAAAAATAATATAGGTTCCTCTTAGGAGCAGAGGCAGTGATAACAGTTGGCACATAGCTGCTGAAATGCATTATTTGACACTAACCACATAGGTTTAATATAACTCAC
>CAFUXE010002270.1:0-16367 GCA_903364295.1 Serranus cabrilla | reverse complement strand
AATAAAAAAAAAAAAGGGATCTTTGTTTTGTACTGTTAAATTGCTTCTTTTCTTGCATATTTGAAATAAATTACTATCAAATCAAATCAAATCAAACCAAACCTTTCTATAAGAGAATCAGATGGTTACACAGATTCTTTTACTGTAACAGTAATTTATTAATTTTAATTTAAAATAATATGACATGCAGCAAGAGTGCAGTGGCCGGGATGCGTCTCGTGGTTTAAAATGCGAAAGAGAGCAACATATTTAACCATTCGATTATCGTAACATTACCTTACTGACAACCGTATTTATTCTAATATAAGATTAGAAAAACTCTCGACTTCGATAAGTCTTTTTAGGATTACTTAAGATTAATTATACATAAATATGCTGACGTCTTAAATAGGTGACAATTCACATAGCTGGCTAATATGGTAAATTGGTGTATTTTAAGAGAGAAGCAGTTTTACAAACAGACCCTATACCCGCCTGAATGGAGCCCTCAAAAATGGTGAAGGAACGCACCCAAAACGGCATCTGTCATTTGATTGGTCCACACTCTAGCTGTCTCCCTATTGGCTGGAGAAACATCCTTCAGTCTGAGCAGATACCTCAACCTGAGAGGTCATGCTTGTTCTGAGTGCGAGCACATTAGATTTGAGAGCGTACAGGACGTATTTGAATGCGAGAAAAATGTTTGTGATTTTTGAGTTCACACACATTTTGAAAAAAAGCAGCAGCAATCTGAGCGCGAGCACAAAATATGAGCACGAGGAGAATAAATCTGAGCACAAGAAGGAGCTGTGTCGGTGAAAAGGAATAAGATCGTGCTCTCAAACTGAAACTAGGCTCTTGAATAAAGATGGAGGGGTTGGTGCTGTGGAAGATGAAGAGATGAAGAACAAGCTTGTTTTTTAGGCATTATGATGTTGACATGTAAAAAGTGATTGCATGGTCGCTTTCTCCGTTCATCTCCCTTTTCCTTTAAACGGCTTGACGTGGGCCTTTAGAATCATGCAAGAACAACGAGGAGCAACACAAGACTAATAGGGTTAAAGATCATGCATCTACGGGGAGAAATCTGGACCAAAAAGCTTCACACAGACACTTGAATACACATATTTTTATATATTTATATGAACATTGATCTCGGAATTTATGAATCAATATCGGAACAACATCGTTTAATCGATTTATTAAATCCAGCCCTAGTCCATGGAGTGGATACAACTAGGTGGCTGTAGGTGGTAAACCATATAGGTTTACTAGCTCCAATTCAAAGTCCCTTTACTATGTATCACATTCCTGGACATTCCCAAGTTTTGGACAATTTAGACCTGATGAGGGCACTAGATGAAAAGTCAGGGGATTATCAAGGTTATGTTAGAATTTACCTTAAAAGTTATGTTAGAATTGACCTTAAAAGACCACTGTGCCTACAGCCTCATGGAGCATGAGCCCATTTTTGTCATTTTCATTTTTTTGCATATTGTGGACTTCACTGCAGCTTGTGTTCTTCTATTATCAATGTTTATTGGACATGACTCAGTCTGGGCAGGCCTTTTGTTTTGTTTTGTTTTGTAGTAATGTTTGCCTGTTTCAGAACCAAAACATTTTTGGTCCACGATTTCGTCTAGATTCATAAAGTTGAGAGTGAAAATTCAACAGCTCAACAGTAAAATTAATGCTACTTTCACCCTCTGAGAGACAGTTTTAGAGGATATACAAATCAGCGACTCAAAAAGCTGAAGTAAAGAAGCAGCAAGTGGAGAAAACTTGGAGTCGGAGTCTGTACTTACTCTCTTTTTCTCCAACCTTCAACGCATACATAAGAGTGCAAACTCGTACGCACACACATACAGACACAAACACAGGTATACACACACACACACACAATGAACATGCACACGTACACACACACACACACACCGCCTTACCCAACTCCACTCTGCTCATGTGTGAAATGAGCAAGGGTCTTATCTCTTGGAAACACACCACTGAGCCAGAGGAGAAGTAGAAAGAGGGAGACACACAGCGGGAGAGGAGGGAGGAGAAAAAGAAGGAGGAGGAGGGGGCGAAAGATTGAGAGAGAGGGAGCTGTCACGTGGTGTGCATGCTGATCACTGTGGACTTGGGAATCTGCCGCAGACTCTGGAGGTCTGAGGCTGAGCCATAATCAACCTTCTGTTCCTATATTACACCGCTTTACTGACCTCAACAACCCTGCACCACACCCACCGCACATAAACACACTCATAAACTCTCTCTAACAACTCCGTACTAGTTATCATATCACAGTCTGGTTTGATCAGATGAGGAGATGAAGATACTTGAAATAAGGCAAGGAGTTATGAGGGTCAAAGCGTTTTGCATCTAGCCAATATGTGAACAAAGATGAGCATGAAGGAGTGGATGCTAAAGCATTGTTTTTGCAGGGGAAACAATCAAGTCAGGTCAGTTGTAGTTATATAACCAAATATCACAAATCACAAATTTGCCTTAAGGTTCTTTACAATCTGCACAGCATATAACACCCTGATTCTGATAAGGAAAAAAACCCTCTAGCAGGGTAAGAAATTATCCCATTGTCAGTATGATGCTGTAGATTAACTCTATTTGCATGCTAATCATAAACCTCTGCAAAAACAAAAAAGGACAAGTCCAAAATCTGTCTCTTGGAGTTTCAGCTCATTCATTCTGACCACTCTCATAACAATGTTTTCACCTGCAGTAGGCAGCCGTTTTCAGAGAATACGCTCTAAAACCCATTGAACACTACGTGCTCAGTAGCAAACAGCAGACAGAGTCAGAAACTATGGTGAACATTTAATAGCTAAAGCGACAGATGTGTCCCTTAAATGGTAGAAATGAAAAACATTCAAGTAATTACAATACGAGTCCAAGAATGATAATGTTGCTCTGTAACAGCTAGATGTTAATACACAACTACTTTCAAACATGTTCATCATATCAGCTTAACAAGTGACAATATGTCAGAATTGTGTCCACCACTTGTTTCTGCTGCCTCATAGTGGCCAAAAATAAATAAATCAGTAATTACTTGGTTTAACATACATTTGAACATTTTTTGCGTCCTACAGGCAGTCCACATCAGTTGTCCCCTAACATTAATAAGGAGTAAACCAAGATCTTTTTCGAGCCCTAACTAAATGCTTATTTTATCCAGAGAGGAACCCTTCATGGTATTCGGTAAAGGCCTATGAAAACCCATTGGGTTTTTGTACTTATTATTCACTGACATAGTAATTCTAGATTCTTGTTATAAAATTGAAATCACTTGTTTTGGCAAACAGCTGGTTAATGAAACAGAACAAGAGAATGGACCAATCACAATCTTTCTTCCAATTATATCTGGGTGAAACAGTAAATCCCCCTGGCAGACAGGGTCAGTAGCTGTAATTAATGGTTGTGCAGTACATTGAAATATTGACATCATACATACTGAAGTTAGCAGTTAGCAGTTTTAGCTGCAATAGTAATTTATTACTTTTTAAGCAGTAACAAAGTTATATAATGTGGTAGGTTTTTGATAAAATTGCATATTAGATATATACATATTAGAGAATGAAAGAGTCAGAGACAACAAGAATAAAACTCGATCTGACTCTTAGAGGGCTTTGTGAAACACCGAGTTCAACTTCTCAGTGTTAGATTAGTCAGTAATACTAGCTGGATTTGCTTGTGTTGCTGAACTTTTTTCATATTTGACTTTGCAGTTGACTGTAAGTTTTTGATCGAAAGTAGTGCAATCATAAAAAATCTAACTGTTAGAATGTACCGTTATTCAGAGCACCACGCTGACAGAGCATACTCCATAGATACATTTTAGGAGAGACTGGTAGGTTGTGTCATCCCCGAATGATTATGACTGCTGGCATCAACACTATAAAGCTGTGCAAACACAGTGGTCTTGGACAAATATCTAAGGGTGGCAGAGTGATGCTGCAAGGATGAGGCCATGACAGCAGGCATTTTGCCCCACCTTTGTGCTTTGACATGCTTGCCTACAGACATTGTTGGATGACTAGTCATAAAATATGTGTTGCTTCAAGCTAAAGCTGTCACATAGACCTCTTTAGCTGCAAAAGTCTAGGGACTGTTTAAAAAAATAATGGTATAGTTACTTAAACTCTCCTAGTTAACTCTGTTTATTGTTGCGCCTTCACGAAACTAAAATGACATGGAATGAGTAAGGTTAAAGGCAAGAACTTTCAGGGAGAACTAAAAATTATGATAAGACCAAATACAGGAAACCGTAAATGATAACAAAACCAATGCACAACGGATGAAACCTGTTTGAGCAAGACTTTACTACCACAAAAGCAATCCAAAGCCTAAACAGAGAAATACAGGACATGAACTAAATCAGGAACTAACTTCAAAAAAGCAACATCAAAAATTACACTAAACAAACCTCTATGGCGGTCTTCCAAATCAAGGACAAGACCGAAAAATACAGCCTTTATAGAATTGAAGGCAACGAAGAAGCTGCTTCTCCTCATAAAATGTAGTCTACAGAGGACTACCTTTCTTCCTGGCCTGACCAAAACTAAATAAATGAAGTGTACTCAGTTGGTTTTGAATTTCAAATATTGGAAAAGATATATCAGTGATTTCCTCCAACTCAGGTTAATGGTTGTATCAGCGATGTTGGGCTGAAACATAGATGGTCACATTCATCTGATCGTTCCTCACAATCTGCTAGCTGTCAGCCTCACAAGCAGGGCGGCAAAAAAACGCATCTCTGTGGGCAGCCAAGGCTACAAGATCGTGCACAAAAGCAAATGGGACTACCAACCACTCAGAATCAAAATAAACAGTGTTCCAACCAATCACTGACAATTGGTGGGTGTTGTGGGTTTTTTTGCGCTCGACTCTCGTGCACGTGAAGTGGTAGCTGACAGAGAGCTGAGGCAGTGGCAGCTTGCAACAGAAATATCAGGAGCTATGGCTGATTCAATTCCTAAGAGGAGGAAGAAGTGGATGGAGTATAATTGCGCTTTTTCAAAGACGCAAATAAGTATTGGGAAGGCCATCGGAAGATGGAAGGACGTCAAACGGCTAAACAGATTTAAATCCGACGAACAGGTCGCACTGTTTCTTCTGGACCGGTGAGTAGCATTCAGTTGTTAGCTGCTAGCTTGTGGCTTGTGACTTGTTTGAATGTGAAATTGCAAAATATCATTCTGGAAAAGTGTGACCGAAACTCTTAATGTGGATAAGTCAAGCAAACATATAGGTGAAGTAATACTGAATAGAGTGAATATCAGATGGTAGGAATTTAGTTTGTGTAGAATTGCTTTTGTTAGCTTGTAGCTTCTGCAAAGTCCGTCTGTGGCTTCGGCAAAGTCCGACAAGCGCGTTCGTGATCGGTTTGAAACACAGAAGGGAGGGGCTAGATGGCTCTGTTTGTTTGGGATCTCGCAACAGAAGTGAGGGCAACCAACATCGCTGATACAACCTTTAAGGAAGACCCCTTTTGGTATTTCTTGGCCACATTCCTAAAAACCCTTTGACCAGGACAGCCTTTGTCACACTCTATTATTTCCATTCCTCATCCTGGAATATTTGGTTGTGAAATGCAAACTTTAAAGGAAGTGGTCCCCCTCCCAAAGAAGTGGGATTTAGCATTTATACTAGAGAATTTAGGGTCATGGAGACAGATTTGCTGGGGTTTGGTGTGTTATGGCTGATATTTTCCTGTCCTGTTATAGGCAATCTCTGAGACTCAAATCATTCAACACTATTAAATCTTCCTGTACAGTTGATAGTTTTCCAAGGTAAGGTGAGAAGTTGAGCTAGTTTTCGTAAACTCTATGCTGGATCATTATTGTGTGCCAGACAGACTGGTTGTTGACTACAGATTGGATCATTCTGATGAACATTTGATCATTTCTGTTTCTTCTGTCTCCTCATGTGTCAGGTGTCTCCTGTGTACCTTCACCTGAATGAGAGCTCTGGATCCAGAATAATCCTTTTCCCCCCCACCACTCTTCTTTTTTTGCTTCACAAACTCTTAGAGGTTTGTTTTGCACCTGGAATTTGTGTGTGTATGTACTCCCACTGTGGTGAGTGCCTGCTGTTCCTTAGTGCTACAGATTTTAATTCTGTTAACTTTCTGTTGACTAAAAGAAAATCCACAATTGAAATTGATTAAACAGACTTTAAATGACAGTAGACATCCCGCTGAGGAACGTAATAAGGAGAATTAATTAAAGCATGACATGGGAGTGAGGGTATAAGATTTTGCACTGAAGAATCCAGAGTAGAATTGTTCTGAAAGTGAGCGCTGCATGACTTCTTGTTTGAATGAAATTTAAATGTAAGCTCAGAGGATATCTTTGTATTCTAACTTAACTCTACAGTGTTAAATTGATAGTCAAGACATTACAAAGTACCTGATGATGAAGCAATATTTTACCAATTTGTTATTCAAAGGTCATTTAAAGCTAAATACCTCAGTTTACCAAATTTAGAGATAATATCATAGTAATTTGAGTACTTTGAAAGAATTATCTTTGTTCCTTGTGCTGTACTAACAGATGCAGCCTGAGTATCCACTCTACAGGTGAATAAATGGGTTCTACAGAGTAAGACAACCGTCATTTTCAACCATGAATGACTTAGATTTGTGTCAGCGCAGTGGTCTGAGTCAGGAGAGGGAACTGTTGTTTGCCGATAATAGATACTTGAACTGACCTCCACTCCTTCTCTTCCTTCCCACTGGGTCTGTCTCTAAATGATTATTGCTGCCTTCTGCAGGCCCATAATACCACCTTGTGGTAAATACGAAGCACTGCGAGTACAAATTGAAGCTGTAACTGTAGCTCTGTGAAAACAGGCATGGCTGGAAAAATCAGGACTACATTTAACAAATAAGGAAAGTGGAAAAGCTCACTGAATTGTTTCATGACAATGAAAACAGTGCGATTCACATTTTATAGCCTTCAGTCACCAGATCTCAACCCACCTCTATACCTTAAATTTTAAATGCCAGACATGCTGGACAGCTTTCTCCACCAACATCATCAAAACACCACAAATAACAAAGGCTGACATCGTTGGTATGAAGTGATCAAAAACTAAAATTCAAGAAAGCTAATTGATTTGATTTTATATGTCTGTTTAACAGGCCTAATTTTTTAAAAAAGTATGTATTCATCTTTGAGTTTTCTGTAGATGAAAATCATGTGATATGATTGACAGTTCCAGAACAGTTACTAAACTGTCCATGTGTTGTTATTTTTTGACGATGTGATATAACATCAGAGAGACGCTCAGATCATGTTTGTATAACATCTGTCAGTCCAGAACCACTTTTGAACATATACTGGACGTGCAACATGGGTTCAATATCTAGAGGTTTGAATAGGATGATTTGAAACTTTAGTTCATTAAACTTGTCAGAACAGGTTCGATTTCCAGCATTGTTCGCATCTCTCAAAGCCTCACAGTAAACAGGATATAGCTGCCGGAGTCCTCTGCCCCGGTGGACTCATGAGCCAACTAGAACAGCAGTAGATCTTCTCCAGCAGTGGAGGAGTGATCCGTTGTATATCAACCATTATCTTAATGCAGATTTGTCCAGAATTTGTAAATAAAGTAGTTGTAAAGAAACAAATCCACCTGCAGGAACATGGCCTCTTAAACTGATTCCCTGATCTCCAGAAGCAGACCTGCAAAAGATAAGGATAATCCCACGGCTCCTTTATCAGCAGCTCTAACTCTCCTCGCTCTTATCTCTTTATTTTGTATTGAAAGTTGTTGCAACTAATAGAATAATAAACTCATTGAACTCAATGTGCGAGTTTTTTTGTTCGTATGATAATTAACCGTGATTGATTTTGATAACCATTACACGTTCAAAAATATTAACGCAATTAACACATTTTTTTTTTTTTACCCTTATCCTTTGGAAACCACGAAACCTGCAGTGATCAGCCTGAGAATTTCATTTTTAACACCAGCTACTGCAGTGCCCTGAGCGCCTGTTTTCACTGTCAGGGCACATCGTTCAAAAAAAAGGGGGCGGCTTTGGCTCCTGCCAATGTGACTAGACTTGTATGTCTCAGCAATTGGCGTGAGAAGAAAGATTCATATTGTTGAGTCATATTGTCTGCATAAAGAAAGCAGCAGAGGTTTTCCTCTTTTTTTCTGTACATTAAATTAACACCTTTTGTCTTGCACTTTCCCCTGGAATATGTGCAGGAATGCCTAAGTTGTGTTGACTTTGTGATATTCTTTTTGAAACTGCATTGCTCTGTGTGTTCCTTCCTTGTTTGGGTACAGTGGTGTGTGAAATATACCTTTTTGATTACTACAGTTACTGTTACTGTTAGCTAGCTGAATGTTCCCATGAACACTTGTCATGCATGTTACTATCTGGCCACCCGGCACCTTATGGTTTTCCTGCATGTTTATGATGCCATTAAACAGACCACAAATATGCACCCTTTGGTTACTCATTAATTTGGTCATTTATTTTGTATTTAATATTCTCTTTAAGAAGCTTTAGACTTTACGGGGAAAATATTTTCTAGATCTAGATTAACTCATGTCAAAATATGAGATTTTTTTTTTTTTTTAATCTATTGACAGCCCTATAAAACATAAATAACAAATCTGGACTCTGTAGTCTCAAAGGTCTTAACTGTGACCCCTCTTGGGCATCTGAGTAAAGATCGAATGCAAATAATTTGAACTACAATTTGCATGTGAATTTAAAGTAAACGCCCATCTAGCTTTATGAGCCTATCCACACAAAGTCCACACAAAACTTTTATTTCTACAGTTTTCAGATGCCAATAAAAATGCACTGGTGATGGTGCTGTACACAGAGCTTCCGCAGCCAGCTGAGAAGCATTGTCAGCCAGGTACAAAGCCATACCAGCCCTCTGCTTGTTGCTGAAAAAGAAAATCAATTTAATCAATTTAACCCTGCAGATGTGATCTTTGTAATTTTCACTGTGTTATTGTTATTATCAGCAATGGAAGCAAATGAGCTGAAGAAATCCACCCAGTGCCAAAGATAATAGATTGACCATTAAACCTTGTTTTAAGGACATGCATCAATAGAAACACACATAATATAAACACTCTAGAGTCCTTTCATTCGCGAGAAAACAGTAAATAAATCCAAAGTTTTGTTTTTTTTAACAAATAGTTTAATCACATACATCCAACATTTCTCATGTCCTGCTCCCATGCAGAGTGTCAGAGCAGTTTTTTCCCATTGTGCCCTTATTTACAATTAAAGAAGTACAGTTGGGGGCGGGTCTCTGTGGCTCACCTGATAGACAGAATAGATAGAAAAGCTGAGGTTTTACCCCTGCGGCCTCTGATTTGGTTCCGGCATTTATGATAACATCAGGCCTACTTATTAAAAATGAGTCAATCACTCTGCTTACACAGCCACACATTAAGCACAAGACATTTGAATTCAACACATAAAATTTACTAGTGCTACAGTGAGAAGTCCAGCTCAGCATCCGCAGTCTTTTATTTGACAAAGCTCACATCAACAACTAAAAGCTAATCCAAGTCTTCATATGTGATGATGTTAGTCGCCTCACAGTTGACTTCACTGTATAAAGAAGACTTGCTGTGACTAGAAGGATAATCACAGTCTCATGAAACCTTTCAACCACAAACTAAAGACCTAGGAAATTAATTGATGGTTAGTCATATTGATAATAAGGGGCTTCGAAACAGTTTCCAGAACAGAAGTGCTTGCCATCGAATTGCCAAAAATACAGAAATCGACAAAAAGTTAGAAGTTTTTGAAACGAAATCACAGCATTGATTTTTCTGTGGTGTTCCTCAAGGTCTTGTGGACCATTATTATTAATTTGTGACTATTAAAAATGCTTTTGCTATATCATTTATATTATATTATAATATACAATGAAATTGTCACTTAATTATTTTTTTTTTTACAACAGATTTATGTCTCAACTGAGCTGCATCTCAAAATATTCTCTAGGTTTCCATCTTTCAGATGACTTCAATGGGACATCTACTGCCACCCACCTCCATGTTTGTGGACAATTGGAAATGACAAGGTGTTAAGTCAGTCTTACTCAACGAAGGTGTAAGATGTTGAGGGGTCAGTCGCCAGTGGTATTGAAATATTTTAAGAAATACCTTGTCATGGTCTGGCGTTTTGGCTGGTGCTGCTTTGCCTGATTGCACGTCTTTTTTTTTGCTTCCCCTTGACCTTCTTTTCCCCAGGGGTGTGTCCCATGAGAGTTTCCTACAGTTTCCTGCTTCGGCTGCAGATACTCCTGTTCCTCATCTGGCAATCAAGCTCCACTACATATACCTGTCTGCTCCACTCATTCAGCGTCAGAGTTTTTTTCTCATACTGCAAGTGGTAATGCTCATGGCTAAAACTCCAGCGTTTTCTCTCTTATGTATTTTTCCAGTGCCTCGTGCCTCGCGCTTTGCCTCGTTCATCTGATTATCTACCTTTTTCCCATTCCAGTGTTTTCCTGCCCTGTGTCTGCTGCCCAGAGGATCACTCACCTGCTCTCCCCCAGTTTGTGCCTCGTGGGAACTATGCCCTTTTTTAATTCTTTATGCTTTTTGAAAATAAACTTTTGAACTGATTGCCAGCTTACTGTTCTGCCCTCACATACCTCACTCTGTGTATTTTAGGCCAAGCTGATAAGAAACACTAAGAATCATGGAAGAGCCTTGACTTATTCATGACCCTGAACAGAACCAAATAGCTCACATGTGTGTTCCAAACTGGATTCAACAAAACATTGTAACTCACAAATATAATCATACCAAACAAATTGTAATGTACTGATGACTATAGAATAAACTTTTAAATGAGAAAGGAGAGATTTGGGGTATAGCTTAAAGGTCTTGCATGGTTTACATACTTTGCTATGACCATAGACTGTCTTCAGACTTTCTCTGGGGGAGTTATGTTCCTCTGTAACAGCAAACTTTCTATTATGAAACACATTTTATTTTTAATCTTTGGCTAAATGATCATTTTATATATAATCTCTTGTCATAAATACTGTCTTCTTTAAAAATGACAGACATTTGTGTCTCTGTTGAATTATTATACCATCCAGACAGACTGCTCCGTGTTGTATGTTCCCACATTCACTCAGTCATTCAGACAGACCATTAGCCCTCATTATCTCCCACCGATCAGCCTGTCAAATGAGCTGCAGAAAGAGAAAAAAGAACAGAGTAGACAAAAATAAAGGCCAATTAGGACCATTAAAACATGTCTCAGCTGTTAGAAAACCTGTCACATCTTTGTGGAAGCTCAAACTTTTTCTCACTCAATACTGGGAAGCTGAATGATGCTGTTTTTAATTGTTTTTAACATTTAAAAATCAAACAAAGGCATGGGGGGAAGTCCTCGGTAATCAATCAAAATGGAATGGTAACGATTTAACCATACAGCAATTTAGAGACTCAAACTGAAGCTACAAAAGATTTGCACCTTTAAAAAGACATAAAGAAGGCAGTAGAAGAAAAAGTTACTTCCTGTATAAGGAACCAAACTGATAATGTGTCAAAGTTGTGTTCATAGCTTGTTCTGCTTCCCCCAAGTTGCGAAAAAAAAAAGTGATGATGAGAGTTGGCAAGATGGCTTAAGGTTGAATATAATTTTAAACATAACAAAACATACCTTCCTTTTTTAATTATTCTTATTCTTATTGAGTTGACAAGTGAAGTAGGAAAACTTGACTTTTAGTCGTTGAATTTTAATATAATAATTGAATGAAATATCTTCAGATTTTATTTTATGGACTCTGGGGATCGAATGAACAACCCACAGGAAACCTTTTTAACTCTATACTTTATTTTGTTCATTACCGATCGTTACAATTACTATTATCTTTATGTTTTAAGTCTTCCATTTTAATTATTGTGTTACATTATGAGTTTTTGACAAGCTTCTATGGCTGTGTTTGAGGAGTGCAAACTTCCCCAACTACCCCTCACTATACACTGCAATTCTCAGCAGATGGTAAATTGCTTCTACCTATCAATTTGTGTTTTTGTAAGTGTATCTTGATTTTTTTATTTGTTGTTTTTTCTTCTAATGATTACAACTTGTTAATTTGCCTGCCACCTGCTTTAGTTTTTGCTGTCTTGTTTTTATTCTACCCTGATTTTATCTTGCTTTTGTTCATAGTCTTTTGCCTTCTGCTTTTGTTTGGCTTTGTCTGTCAAAGCACTTAGGAAATGCTGTTTTTAAAGGTGCTACATGAACAAAGTTTTATAATAATAATAATTATTATTAGTAGTAGTATTAGTACAAACTGAACATGCTGTGTATTGGATCATGTTCCGGCTCAGCTTAACAGGGACCATGCTCCAAGTGGTTTGTGAAATATCTATAATTCACCACCACCAGTGCATGAAATGTATGAGTGCACACAAAGTAAAGTAAATTAAATTTCTGTCCCTCTTAGCATAGTGCATGTAGAACCCAAACATTTCATCATTTACATTAACGTTTAAAGAAGATAGATGCATATTCTTGTTTTCTCTGTAGCCCCTGCTAAGCAGAGTCATCATATGCCATACACTGCCATCTACTGATCACACAAGCTTTTTAGTTCAGTGTTCATTAAAATTCCATGGAGTGATGTGGTTGCAGTATGACGCCATAGCAGATAAAAAGTGGTAAACATTGAAAACAGTACATTGTTATAGGCAGCCTGTTGTGGAGAAAAATACCAAACTTAAGCTCTGAAAGATCACATCCATTTTCTCTTAAACACAATGTCTTCTCAGTGATACTGAGATGTTATGATTGCAGCTAAATAACTGAGGATTCTATCACACACTGTATTTGGGCTGATGAATGAAAGTGTCAAGAATATAAAACTGAAAAATAACAGTGAAAATGTGCAACTAAATACAGATTTATTTGTATAGAAGACATACAATGAAAGGGAAAAGAAAAAAGAAATCTGAATTCCCTTCACTTCACCCTAAATATAAACTCAAAGACAAGTCTGGGTTCTTTGTTTATTTTCAGCCTATGGCATTTTCAAATATTCCATGCTGGCAACTGTAGCCTATGTAAAGAAAAAAATCACATTTAGGTCTCACAGCTACTTTAAAATATAATTAAAAGAATATCTACTCAAAATGAACACATAAATCAGAAATATGAGATTTCATGATGACATTTTCACATATATATATTTATTATTTTAAAAGTTAAACGCACAAATCCGACAGAATCAATGCACTTCTCCGAGTAAAACAATGTATAATTTAAAAATGTCAAGATGCCAAATTAGTTAATTAGAAATTTATATTTCAAAAAACTACTAGCTGTTTAAAACCCACATGAAACTAGACGGGCGGCCCTTCTCGTGTCTTATGTTAAAAGCACACTCTCCTCCCGCCTGGGCTGTCAAGACGTACCAAACACGCTAACCCTCTACAACCAGGAAGTGACAGCAATAGAGCCTTTGGAAAACAGAAACAACAGTGTTTATTGCGAACCGTGGAGTGCACACGGAAAGCGCCTACTCTAGACAAGCAGTATTCTCTGTACCGTTATTCTGTGTTTTCGACAGAGTTAAGCGTCTCAGCTGTGGTTTTAAAAATGCCTTCTTTTACAAACGAGAGACAAACACTGGTCGCTTCGGTGTTTCTTAGTGCCGTCGTGCTTTGCGTTAGCTTTGTTAGCCAGGGAGAATGCCAAACAACACCTCCACCACCACCACCACCAGTTCGTAAGTTGAATTCTAGTTTGAAAAGTAACGTTAACTTTAGTAGTTTTTACAGCTTACAAACGTAACATTTTGTCGGGTAATTAAATACTTTTATACCAACTCTCAAGTTTATTATTACATCAGAGTTACTGAAGTAGTGGTGTATATTTTTCAGTACGTCACTGTTGAATATGGCCACAGCTTGACTTGCTCTAGCGTTACTGGCTTTTTGTTGCTTACGTCTCTGTTTATCTCTCTTTTTAGCCTGCACCACATACAAAAACTGTGACACTTGTGTTCCGCATGCAAAGGTAAGTGGGCAAAGATTAATTTGGTTTTTAGTTTTTGAAAGATAAGACTAGACCTTTGCACGAATATTTCAAACTGCTGTCATAAATCTTTATTTTATAGTTCCTTGTTTGTCCGCACAATAATGGCCTACTTAAACTCCCACTACATGACCAAAGACTGCATCCACTCTAATCGCCAGGGTTCCTAAATCAGTAAAGCATGACCCCAAGGGACAATTAACTGCAAAGTAAAATGTCAACTTTTAGTACTGGTTCCCATGCTACCACCAAGCCCTCCATCAAGATGCACCAGGCCGACCCTCTTAAATCTCTGTGTTGTTGTTAGGTAGAATCACAATTTAATTGGAGTACTGCTGATTTGAATAGAAAATGTAGTTTGGGGTGACAATTGTAAATGTGAATGAAATAAATTGAGCCCACAATCTTCATGAAAGTCTGTTGATCTTGGAGTTAACACACTTAAGATGAGGTCAGACTGTTTGGCATTTAAGTTTAGACAATTACTTAAACAGCTAATCAATAAAAAATATTTACAGGTTTATGCGCTATCGATTTATTAAAATTCACCAGTAGCTCTAGATTTGTATTTCCAATAAGCTTTTAATATCATAATAGAACCATATGCAAAGGGTTGATCTCTTTGTTTTTTCTTTACAGTGTCTGTGGTGCTTCACCACCAACAACTGCACTGAATACCCAGTGAGCTGGTTGCTGCCTCCAGCGTCAGTGTGCAAGTTGTCCGAGGCTCGTTGGGGAGTGTGTTGGTGTGAGTTGATCAGTCTTTGCATGATGTATAAGATTATGACAGTGTCTGCTTTTCTCTCATATTTGTCACTTTAGAAGACTACAATCAGTTATCTCACTGGTTTTTATAGAGGAATGTCTCTCACTGCAAAGTAAACATAAAAAAGGCTTTGTTACATTGGAATATGCAGGAGAAGATAATTATTGGACAGATGAGTTGAGTGGGAACTTTCATTAAGTTATAATGGTTGTGAGTTACAGGGAACTGGAGATGTATGTGGGGGAATGGAAGGAAGTTGATGTAATGGCTCAATACTATGAAGATTTAATGCTTTTGTTCACTGGCATTTTTAACATGCAAAACGGAGACCATACACAAATACAATACAGACAACCATAAGAAAGATGTCCATGAATATAAGAGTGATGAAAAAACAAAAGAAAAGTAACTATCACTTGGCCATTTACAGCTTGAGGTCACAAAATGATCAAGCTCCTCGAAATACTGGTTAGTTGGAGTTTTGGAGGCAAACAGCTGCAGGATGGTTCTCTTAGACAAACACAAGAGTGTTTTAGCTAAGGGGAACAATTTGCAAAGATACCTGGTTGTATGTCAGTTTCTTGCACTTAATTTCCCTTTACAGTCATAGAGGGAAGGCTGCAATGTCTGGTTGTGTTTCTCATCTCTAGCAGTCTCCATGCTTCCTCTCAAGTTGGTGATTTGCTGTGCCAGCATCATAGTAGTGAACTATGCCTCTGCTTTCACACCAAAACTGTTTAGTAGGTACAGAAAAAGAAAGAAAAAACATCAATTCGGCAGGAAGTTTCCCCTAATGTCCAAGTAGTCAGCCAGATGAGTTAAGTATGCCAAGGGATTTTTGAGGTTTCAAATTCTTTAGATGAAATAATGTTAACCAGATTAATAAACAAAGTGTAAACATGTGTTAAATTTTTTTGAAAGGCTAAGGGCTCAGTTAATTTTCATAGATAGATGCAGAGTGGCCCTGCTCAAACAATTACAGCATGAAAGATTTGTACAATATGAATATTCTTTTTTTCAAAAGTGGATTTGTCGTGGGTTATTATAGAGATATGTGTAGATTGATTAAAACACAACCCAAATTGTAATATTGGACACATTGCACTAATGTCTTAGCCAAGTCGATATTGCTGTAAGACAGTTCGGCCTCTGGTGGTATTACCCAGTATATACATTTTATTTATTTTGACAAAATATATCGTGATATGGCACAGCTCTAGACAATATGTTAAAATGTTTCAACCTGCACAGCATGTTGCTGTATTTGTGCAGGTGTTTGTGTCCCCATCCTCACCCCCACCAATAGTATCAGCTGGGAGATGTGTTCGAGTGGCATGTTCGCTATGTGAATAAATGAAATAAGGGAGCAAACAAAACAAACCTGCTACACATTGTCACGCAAGTTCAAGCAATATTCTTACACTTATTTCCCTACTAAACTGAAAAATACAACCAAAAACCCTCTGATTTCAGGATTTCAAGAAAAAATTATTTTTGGTAAACACATTTAAACATAAAATGTAACATTTTCTAAAAACAAACTGTGGAGTATGTAGT
>CAFUXE010002265.1:126438-143581 GCA_903364295.1 Serranus cabrilla | reverse complement strand
GACCAGGTGGAGTTGGCTGTAGTGGAGTCCTTGAGCTGGAAGTGTCTGCGGGACCCACGGTGAATGTTGCGCCGGCGAGGAGGGCGAGCGATGTCCGGGTGGTGGTGTAACTCCGGTGGTGAAGGCTGAGGTGTATTCCGGCGGATCCTGAGAAGGTCTGCGACGGTGTAGTAGAGTAGTCCTGCCACGGGATGATGACAGAACGACAGCAGCAACCAGAAGAGACCAAACCAGGTGAGGCAGTTGTTGGGCCACATGATGTCGGTGTCGTGACAGGTGGTGGCTAGCGGCGTTAGCCCGTGCACTATTTGACAGTAGTGCCGGGTAGCGATAGCAGGAATAGTTGAGCTGTGTAAGAGGGGCAGTTACTTCTCTCACAAGCAGTCAGAGTTGGGTCCATAGTGTAGCAAAGCCATGTGCCATAAAAGTGATAGAAGACACTTAAAAACACTTTAAAAGTAATTAAAAAACTACCGGCGAGCAGCGGCAACATTCATGCCAGCGTCCACTCGACCGGAAACCCTGGAATGGCAAATCCTTGGCCATTTCCTTCTCTTTGGTCACCTGTTCGGCAATCACATTCTTGAACCTGATATAAAAAAGCTTAGTTAATGTTCAAATGGTAACAGACGAGTGATGTCAAAGCAGAATTTAAGAAAATACATTCAGGAATTTCCCAAAGATGAAGTCGCCCTCCACTTCTCTCCCCTCCTCCGTCCCCAGCCGCCCTGCTGCAGCAGGACTGGTACGTGACGTCACATGGAGGAGCGTCGGTCATCACCATGGTTACCGCGTCAGACCGCAGCAGAAACTCCGCTGCGTTTAAACTTTAGAAATACCTGGGAAATGTAGCTTCTGTGTAGGCTATCGCATTATTTGATCAGTAAAATAGCTTCACTACTGAAAAGATATCTGATGTGGAAAACAGCGACGTTACGACCACGCTACTGAGAAATGTAGTTAAGCTAGTAACGCCGCTACCCGACACTGTGTTTTGGAGCAAAGTCAGCTAAACTGACATTGGTCCTACACAGTACATCTCTGACATCCTCTGGCTTTACCTCACAACTCCAGTCACAAATCACTACCTCACTTAACAATACGGGTATTTAACTCTTTTTGGTCAAGATCTTTTCGTTTTTTATTCGGGGTTGGTGTCGACCAACAATGAAAAATAGTTTTCTGTCCGCCTTTTCGTGCTCTTTTCATGTCTGCTGTCTCCGTCCATGCCAAACATACAGCAGAGACAGCGGGTTGGGTAATACCAAGTATTCGGCGGGAGAATAAGAGGGGGGGTTTACATTACCGGATGATTAAACATGCTACTGTTTTGCTGGCAAATGATATTAATAAAGAAAATCAACAAGAAAATCATGCAAGATAAGTCATATTTTTATCAAATCGGAATGATGTGATTATATTGGCTGGATCTGATTTTTGCGGGGGTCATGACCCCCGTATCCCCCGTGCAAATTACGCGCTTGGTCAGCCCTGCGACAGACTGGCGTCCTGTCCAGGGTGTACCCTGCCTCTCGCCCAATGCAGCTGGGATCTGCTCCAGCCCCCCGTGACCCGGGTTGACCCGGATAAGCGGATACAGAAAATTAATGAATGAAGATTTTTGATTGATTTTTCATTTTGACTTGACTCATGACTTGCTTGACCTGAGCAATGACTTGACTTGACTTATAGCGGGGACTCGACTTAACTTGCTTCATTCTCCATCATTGCTCTCCTCTAATATGTCTACCATGACATATTAAAGAGCTCAATAAATGTTAATTTTCCAATCCAATCATGCGTTGTCTAGACACTTTATTTTTAAATTGCAGACAGTAGGTCTGACCTTATCTTTTGTTGGGATTAATGGTAGTGGTGCTATGCCTTAATGGGGGTGGCACCATAAGTTTATAAAAAGGGTATCAGATGGCTAGCGATATTTTTAATAATTATCATTAATGATTATTAATTATGAAAAATGATATGACTTGATTTACTCTAAGTCACCTCAAGATGGGGCACCACTCTGTAAACAGAGAAAAGACAGACAATTTGCCTAAATCAGTCTCATAAAGTTACTAAGTTATTAATTTGGAATTTTATTTAATAATGAATTTAATAATTATAATCAAATTACCATATTAATATTAGCAATGGTTGAAGGAAATCTCTGGAGTTCTTTCATAGAAGAGGTTGACATCACTCAGACATGTGTAATATTAAACAGACAGCATGTAGGTTCCAAAAGAGTATTTATTCCTAAAGTAAAACAAATGTAAAGCAAACACATAATATACAGAGTATAAAATATACACAATCTAATCTAAAAAGATTATTTACAGTGTAAGAGAAGAGGGTGAGAGAAGAGAATGTAATCTCTGTGCGTGTGTGTGTGTGCGTGTATGTGAGAGATTCAAAATGGCCGCTAACGGCAGACGAACAAAGAGTCGTTAACCATAAAGCTGGGGCCCTTTTCCTTAGGAGGACAAAGGAGGACCATGTGCTTTAACTGATGTGGAGTTATTCAAGGCTATGTGTTTGAGTTTACATTACCCCAAGTTAATGTGAATTGTATTGGAATTGTTGTGCCAAAGCAAATCAAAGTTGTTAGCAAAGTTAGTAAGGAAGGCCTGGGGTTGCTGTAACGAGACTAACATCCAACTTTACATAGCATGGCTAAACAATTATTATACAATTTAACACAAATAAATCTAGAACTTGTGCTTAGCCCTTTTGCTTGCTTCTGTTCTTAGCTACACCCAGTACATTACCACAGTTCATTGATGAAGTTCATGAAGAAAGGTGTTGAAGCTTTGGAGAATCCCTTTTCCTGGTTCAGGCCTGGCTGTCTTCAAAGTTGAGGGTTACTGTTGAACCAGGGGGGAATGCCTTCTGTCGTGGTCTCTGGCTGTTGTGGTGAAAGCTTGAGTTCAGGAATTCTGACGCATTTGAGCGGTCAGAAAAGTTTATCCTATGAGTCATTCTACAATTAGGGGTACATTTCATATCAACCTAAAAGTGAAGAAATCAGTGTGCTTTTTTGCTAAATATTCTACTTGTTTCCATAATATACCACTGGAATGTGCTAAATTCATTAATTGGCAAGCTTAAGCTCTAATGATTACTTAAATATTTAAATAAGAATAAACATCTGATTAATTATTTTGTCAACTGTGTTACAGACAAACGTTGTGTCACAGAAGACATGAATGAAGTACTAAGCATTTGATAAAACAGTTGTTTGCAAGTTCTTGAGTCTATTCATCAGGGTTTTTGTTGTTGTCTGTCTAACTGCTTTAAAAATATGAATTTTGAGCTGAATAATGGATATTCTGCTAGATAGTATCATCAAGGATGCTTATTTTTTTCCAACAAGAATCCACATTCCATTGAAATTAAAATCATTCAACATTATTATGTAAGACCTTGCTCTCTGCAAATGTCCCCCATCATTTTTGTTATAGTTTAGGCACCATTTAAAAGAATTATGGCACAAAAATCACATGTAACACAGTTGACAACAAACTAACACAGTTGACGGGACGCATTAGGGAAAGAAGAGAGAAACCTTTCTTTATGATAAAAACTTTATTTTGATAACAATTCTACAATCTCTCAGTTGCAATTAAGTCAGTGAGTTTAATTTAAATTGATTAGAATTTTTTAAACATGGCAACATTCTTAACATTTCGCTCCATCTGTCCAGTTTTCTTGATTCTTCCTCCTCTTCTTCCATTCTTCCTCCTCACCTTCCATTCCTCCTACTTTCCTTTCATTCCTCCCTTTGTCATTTCTTCCTTTCATCCTCACGTCCTTCCTTTAACCCTCCCTTCATACCAAGTTATTGAACAAGTAGTTAAACAATGGAAAAACCCTCATCTTTCTCAGATCTTTCTGTCCATCTACCCTTCCTTCCTGCTTTCCTTTCATTCCCTCCTTTGTCATTTCTTCACTTCTTCCTTCCAGCCTTCTGTCTTTCCAAGTTATAACATAACTAACATATCAGTTAACTCACATGAAACAATGGCAAAAAAAACTGTTAATACTGAATTATTTTCATTCAGTCCTTTCCAACTTCTCCTACTTGTATATTTATATTACTTGTTTCTTTTGACTTCTGTTCACATTTCTTTTATAACATGTTGTTCCAACTCATCACTTGTTGTATATTTCATCTTCCAGGTTGTTTATTTCTTTCCTGTTTCATTTGCTTTCAGACAGTTCACAGTTCTGAGATTTTGGACCATATGACTTTGTCAATCTCTACATGACGGGAGGTCACAGAAGTTTGAGGGGGGATCATTCTGAGTATATCCTCATGCAAATACAACAGAAAATCATCCCGTCGTGGCCAGAAAAAAAAATCGGTTGTCTCCAATTCGATGCATACATTTGACCTCAACATGAGTTTCATTTGCCCCTTGTATGATTCCAGGATAAATCTTATTGTCATATTTCAGAGCACACCACTGGCCGATGATATCCAAGTTTTGCCATGGAATTTCTGTCTTGTTTGGACCTTTATCCTCCTGTGTGGGTGCTGTTGCCTGGACCTGAAAGGTAAAGGTTTTGGTGTTATAACATTGACACTCCACGGCCTGTCTTGTTGAGCAGAGGCAGCTCACATCGCGATAAATGAGTTGTCCCCGAGTCACTGTGACCAGCTGATGAATGCGCATTGTTGCTGGCACCACTGGGAGACCAACTGGCATGTTCTTTGTGGCTTCATCTACATCTTCCCCACTTACATAGAACAGTTTTACTGAGGTCTGTGTATCCACCAGTTTCTTGAAGAAGAGCTCAGCGTTCGGTATGTCTACCCCATGGCTGACAAGTCTGTCTGCGGTCCTTTTGAGGAGGCCCCCAACTCCATCTGGAGCACCCTTGCCGTGAGATGCCTCAAAAAAGTTCCAGGTGCCTGATTGGAACCCGTACTCCTGCAGCTTTGTACAAAACAGAAAGAAATTGCCTTTCTGCCTGTATTGTGTGCATGGCCCATCACTAAAAATATGCACCACAGTCACAGTAGGATAGGCAGCCTTGACCAGGTTGAGAATTGGATCTAGATGGGTCCATATTGCTGCAGGGCCTTTCTCTTTTGATGAGCTGATTGTGCCAAAGCACACATGCTCTTCCATTCCTCCAATATGCAAAACTCCAGTGTGAAGTATTGCCTGCTGCTGGTTTGATGCAAAATGTACAGTTTGGATTTCAGAGTGGTACTTACAGGCATAGTTTTCCGAAAAATCTACATGAATTGAGCATTCATGGTCTTGCATGGTCCTCTTTAGTTCGCGGTGGTAAGCAATTTGATGTTAAAGAGGTGCCTTCTGAAATGTTTAATTTGGCCTTGGAAGAGATCTAACAGGTCATGCAAAGTTGTCTCTGTCCTTTTTTTCACTGTCATTTTGACAGGCACTTTCTCCTTTTCACCTTCCTTGTTCTTTTTCTCCCTGAGAACCGTCTCAGTTGTCCACTGTGTGATAAAAACACTTGCTTGCATATCCCCATCAGTTGCAACTGGAACGTCTGTGTCTTTGCAGTTGGGACATTCATTGTACATGCAGTCCTTAGAGTTTGAGTCACAGGATATTGACTCCGCCATTTCCTCCAAGTCAGTGCTCCTGACAAGTCTGAGAGAATATAGCTTCTCTAAGAGAAAAGAAAGATTTTCATGTACCTTGCAAAGGCAGGTCTCTCTGTCTGCAATGGATGGTTGGACCACCCAGAAGGGCCGCATACGGCAGAACAAAGAATAGGAGATGTTGCAGTTAGGGCTCTCAAGAAGGAATTTCCTATGCAAGTTTTTCATAGTGTCATTCAGGAACCTTTTCTGTTTCTTGATCTTCCCTCTTGTTATGGTTTGAGATTTTCCAGCGGTTAGGCGACTATTCTCATCCCTTGTCAAGAAGGGCACAATTTTGTCGTATAGTTTGTAGCATAGGGATCTATACTTCACCTTGTTGGAGACAATGGAAGACTCACTATGCTTTTGTTGTTTTCTAGAAAATGCTAGGGTCTCCTGAATTCTTTTCTTGAAGTTATATTTTTTCAAGATCTTTCCTGACACTGCAGCTGCAATTACCTGTCTAGTTTTTTTGTGTTTGGTGTGTGTGTACTTTGCACGTATGTTGTCCACGAGAGCATGGTGAAAAACTAATGTTTTGTGCACTTCTCTAGGCACATTCACCCTCCCTAAAAGGCGCCAGGTTTTTGATCTGGGTGACTCTGAATATTGCTGTTGTCTTGCAAGTCTTTTTCTGAATTTTTCGGTTTTTCTTTTTTGTTTAAGTTTTTCCTTCAGAGCCTGAATCTCCCTGTATAGTTTGGACTCTTTCCTCTTGACTTTCTTCCTTCCCGCACTACGCTGTCTGTTATGATAGACATACATACAAAATCATACACACATTGTTGATCATGTGTTCATCATTTATGCTTAATGAACAGAATAAGGATGGCGGGACTTCACTCTACTCTTTTCTACGGTGGCCCTGAAGGCCAACAGCAGAAATATTTTACAAAACGTCATAAATATTTCATGTGAGACAAAAACATTTCATCAAACACAAAAATATTTCATGAGAGACAAAAATATTTCATGTGAGATGAAAATATTTCATGAAAGACAAAAACATTTCATGTGAGACAAATATATTTCATGTGAGACAAAAACATTTCATGTGAGGCAAAAACATTTCGCGTGAGACGAAAACATTTCAGAAAATGGAAAGGGTAGGACTACACTGCTTGTTTGTGATTGGACAAAACCCAGGCCCTTAGCAACAGGTGTACATCATTTCCTGTTTATAGCAGCAACGGCTGAGAGAGTCTTCCTGCTTTGACTTGCCCAAACTTAAAGTGTTTTGAAGGATGGAAGAGGAACGTGAACTTAATATTGATATGCTTTTAACATATCATGACATACAAATGTCATTTGGAACCCTCAAATCCTATTTGAAAGAGCTCGGACTGAGGAGACGGGGCGGCTATTCTTCAGCAAGCGCTGTCAGGAGGGCAATACTGTCTGAATTACGGGGACCTGGACAAATGTTTGGATACAGAACCATGTGGTTGACTCTTAAGCAAAAACATGGATTGTTTTGAATGCAGGCTAGAGTGCTCAAAAAAGTTTTAAGGAACATGAGACGTCCTTTCCTCTGCAGCGTCACATGAAGCGAGCGTCCGTTTCTAATGAATTTGAGCAGTCAGAAGAGTCTCTGGTTTGTTCCTTGAGGAGAAGAGTTCTGCAGGGCTGTGTGTCCGTGTGTCACAGCAGGAGATGGCCTGGAGCTGGCAGAGGAGAGCGGGCTGGGGCCCCGGTGAATGCCTTGTGCCTTCACTGCAGGTCCAGAGTTTCAGGAGGGATTTGCAGGAACAAGAATTGCAGGAGAAGAGCAGGGGGAGGGCCCCTATTGGGAGAGACGTTGCCTCTCCCTTGCAGGTCCAGTGCCCAGTAGGAGGGTTCAGGAAAGAGAGTCAGTCCCAGGTCGGTTGTCACCTTTATTGACCAATCCGACGAGAATTCTATGGGCGCCGCCATCTTGCCTGTCGACATTACTGCGTGCCTGCGTGTGACATTCTGACACTTGCCGGTGCCCTTCTAATGGTTTTTCAATTAAAGCATAGGAGATCCTGCTTATGAAAAATGTCAGGTGAAAGGGAAGATTGGGTAGATGATGTCAGGCAGTGGCCAAAACTTACTGATGAAGGTAATTTATTGACAACATAAATGTATTGAGACGTGTATTAATTGTAAACAACACAATAAGACCAAATGCTTTCATTAGCCTAGTAGCTGTGTTGCTAATATGTTGAAATACGTTCACATGCTTCACACGTTGCAAATAACCATTAGCCATGACAAGTAGCAGTAAAATAGGTTGTATATATGTCTTGCAGGTATTCAGGATTATTTTATTAATCGTCTGGCATGCGATGAGCTACTGTAGACACATCTTGGTCCTCTGCTCGACCAGGAATTCTGTGTAATCCGTACGGTCGTAAACATGGGCAGTCACTGTGCAGCAAAGGTTTGTGAATTTCACACGCCGTCTTATTCCAAGTCTGTTGTTAAAACAACCGACGACACAACACGCTCTTCCCGGCATCACTAAACAAAATGGGCGCTAACAAAAACCAGAGAAAAAGAAAAAGGGAAACATTCCGCATCTACTAGCTAACTTATACCACTCCCGCCAACGGCGCCAATACACTACTTCCGCTACTTCTTTAGCAGCACGGCACCGCAGTAATGCTTTACTTTACTTCCGGGTTTCGCCGGATTTGTCTATAGGACTCTGTGACATCACACATACCTCTGGCTCCCAGCCAATCTGAGGCCACGGTTGTGTTAGCAGGAGACCCCTTGTTGAGTGAGGGCTTACCACTTCCACTGACCAGGTGTCGACTCTCTGTCACAGGCCAAACCTTGCTTTGCCTGATCATGAAATAGCATGCACAAATGAATGACAGATTCATCCATAGCAAATATGAGGAGTCCCAATACTTTTGAATGGCGTATTTGTTGAGGCGCATTTGTTTTGTAGAACAGAAGAGAGGAGAGTAAAATCCTTTAACTATTTAATATGACAGCAATGAAAGAGCGAGCATGTACATGGACCTTTATCTGTTCAGAAATCGCAGTCTGCGAGCAGGTAGCTGCAACCACCTCACAGAAAAAGGAGTTTTATAATGAGAATGTGTAACTATCTGATTGGTCTAAACTGTTGGGGCAGTACCGTGGATTTAGACTCAGTCCGCCCATCGTTGGCACACAAGCTATGTCCATAGCCTCTTGATGCTACAGCTTTCTGGCCACCGCCCTGCGGAAGGAAGACAACTAACACCACACTTGTCCTTATTTGGCTTTTTCTATCTCATGTCTGTGGTCATCTTCACCTCGGTTTATGACCTTGAAGCTCTCAATGGGCTTCTTGTGCTACCTATGCCTTCAGATATGTGAATATGTGTAGGGGTGTTTATC
Source organism: Serranus cabrilla (assembly GCA_903364295.1). Taxonomy (NCBI): domain Eukaryota; kingdom Metazoa; phylum Chordata; class Actinopteri; order Perciformes; family Serranidae; genus Serranus; species Serranus cabrilla. Next base: position 134,598 of record CAFUXE010002265.1, on the reverse strand, counting down.
TGTGTGTGTCTCTTGAAACAAAGTGTGTGCGTTGCGTACTCCCTCCCTCAGTACTGTGTGTCTTGAAACTCTGTTATCTGTGTGCTGGTACCTGTTGGTATGTGTGACATATTTAATCTGTGTTTCAGGCCTTGTGTGGTATATACTTTAAGCAGCATTTATTACTAGTGTCATGGTGAAGATAATTGCTAATCTTTTCCAACCCTAACATATTCTTTAAAGTAACCCCACAATTGCAGGACAAAAAATATTGGGAAAAAAGAAAAGAGGGAAATGGAAATGCTGGTTTCTGATAGGATAGATAGGATAAGTCAGCTTATTAGAAGATTAAAGATACATTTAACTGTAGGAAGAGGAGTATTTCCAAGCAACATCCCTTTGTTAACTTTCAGGTCATATAAGGCTTGGTTTAAACATGCCTTTGGGACAAAGAGGGCAGCGGAACTGACTGCAGCATGTTTTGCAGCATTCCACTGCAGGTATTCCACCTGTTAGAAAAATGGAATGATGCATCTAAAAAGCATATACAATGTCTCATGTGTTGTAGTACATGAACTTATATTCAAATTACAGTTTTTTCCAATTGCTAACACACTAAAATGACATCCATAGCACAATTATTTGAACTGACACACAGAGAGCAAAACCTCCTCTCAAGTCTCCAAAAGTCTAAACACAGTTTCTGCTTTACACACATTTTGCAGTTCAAAATGGCACTTTTGAAATGAACTGAACACGGTTCTCTGCATAAGACACAACGATCTGACACAAAGTCACGTGTTTGTAATTTCAAAACACTGCCATTCAAAAAATTACACTCAATTGGCTCACTCATAATCAATTGGCCAATATATGTTCCTCCTGACCACACACCTGAATGCTTAATTGTGAACACTTAAATCATGGAATTAGCACTATAAAAAGATGACAGTTGAGCACCTCTTTCTTTAACAACAACAATGGAAGAGGTTCCAGAGAGAGGAAGAGGAAGATGGAGGGTGAGAATGACAGTGGGAGGAAGAGTGAGATGTAAGGGGTAGAGCTGGTAGAGGAGTTCGTGGCCAAGGAAGACACCAACTCTCAAATGAAATCAGAGCAACCTTAGTTGATCATGTCATCAACCATGGGCTGACAATGCGAGAAGCTGGACAGAGTGCAGTCCAACTTTATTTTATTTTATTTTTTTGCACTGTCCTGTTTGGGGGAAAATAAAATGTTTCAACAGCATGTGTGTATCTGAAAATATTTCTGTGCATGTAGGATTTTCTACAGTTGAACTATTTTAGTATTATGGCAAGCATACTAAAGCTGAGAGTGCTTTCCATTATGGCCAACAGTGTGTAATTGGTGAGACAAAAATCTGGTAATATGCATGACCAGTGTGCCACTTGGTACAAAAGTTTGATTTTGACAATGCTATATGCAGTTTTGGTTGCAGTGTTTCATTTTGCAGGCTATAGGAGGTATTTCGCAGTCTGGGTGTTTGGTTTTGTGAATTGTGTTAAGTATTTTGATAAAACCACACTAGTTTGCAAAATTGTGTTTTAGCAATCGGAAAAAACTGTAATGCATACAGCCTGCAAACTTAGATTATCTTTGCTTACAGATAAAATGGGCACTTGCACCAGGTAGTGTAAATGAGAGGTAATGACTACGGAAGTACTTAAGTCAAAGTGGGTAAAACAAGACACGTAAATAATTTAGTACATTATGTTGGAAGCAAAATAAAAGTACTGATGGTGCAGAAACATTTCAGTTACTATTTGTTTTGTTTATATACTGTAGTATACAACAGAGGTGGAATAATAAAAAAGTAAAAATGTGCCATGTGCTACCACATTTCGATTCCACTTAGATTTCCACTTAAACATGTGATATCATTAATCATTAATTAGCCTCTGGCAAAACATCTTGGTGTGTTGGAAGCTCTGCTGTCCCATATTACGTTCGTGAGTTCAGAAAGACACATTTTGAACATTGTGACTATGCCCATGTTGGTGAAAAACTTAGAGATGCCACAAGTTCAAAATTCAGTACACAGATGTAACATGTGGAGATAAATCCAACAGGAAGTCGGCCATCTTGAATTGAATGAAGAAATTGAGGGTGTGTTGGGCCATTTCCATAAATTATAAAACATGCTTTGGTTTGTCACTATTTCACAAACTAGAGATTTAACCCGACTGACTTCAAACTTGGTCTGTACCATCATGAACCCTTTGGGATCAAAAGTTATCAAAAGCTCTGCAGATCGTTGCACTATGTGGGCGTGGCATGGTGGCAAAATATGGTGTTTTTCTATGAAACACGAGACTGTATAACTTGATGATACATTATCATATCTATTCCAGATTTCTTGAATGTGATGAGGGTCCAGCCCTGAACACATTAACATGTCAATATAGGCACTTAGCACTACTTTAACAAACTTCTCCTTGGGATTGAAACCGATTGGCTTCAAATTTAGTCTGTACCAACCATAAGGCCTTTGGGATCAAAAGTTATTAAAAACTCTACCGACCAACACACTATGTGGGCATGGCATGGCCGCAAACTATGGCATTTTGTAATAAAACACAAGATTGTGAAAACTTAGCCATACTTTGTCTGATCTGGTCCAAACTTCTCATGCTTCATAAGAGTCCAGGCCTGAACACATCTGCATTACAATATTTCATAAAGCCCCGCCCCTTGTTCTTTAGCCACTCCTCTTTTCATAAAATGACCACATTGCATACTTTAACCAACTGTTACTACAGATTTAATCCGATCAACTTCAGACTTAGTCAGTACCATCATAAGGCCTTTGGGATCAAAAGTTATTAAAAGCTTTACCATCTCACTATGTGGTGTGACATAGCGGCAAATATGGCGTTTTTCTATTAAACACGAGTGTATAACTTGACCATACATTGTTCAATCTGCCTCAAACTTGTCATGCTTGATGAGGGTCCAGCCCTGAACACATCTGCAAAACAATATTTCATTAAGACCTGTCCTTCTGCTCTAACCACACCCCATTTTTTAACTCATGAACTGTTTGTTGTAGAGACTTGTATGAGGTGTCAGTGTACCCAGCAGACACTACCTTATTTGTCAGTGAAGTTTGCTCCACCCCTTAAGCGTAAACCTTTTCCATAAGTAATTAATCGTCAGACAGTCTTGAGTGCCTAATTCGTTAGAATGTTTGCCCATTTACACTAGCCCCGCTTTTTGTAACTCATCGCTCATTTGTCCTACATTCGTTTCAGAGGTATCATAGCAGTTGCCAAATAGTTTCTATTTCATTGGAGTTGTCTTGCCCCGCCCCTTTCATAACTAGTGACCTCTTTGTCATAGGTTATCTGGGGGCTCAGGTGGCTGATGATCACAAGGCCTGGTATGGCCGGCTCCCCCAACTGCTCCATTCTGCTTGGGACTATTCATCACTGCCTGCAGCTTTAAGTTATTATTATTATTCTAAGGATTTGAAAGAAGCAGTTCCCGTTTAGAGCTTTATAATTGTACTCCAAAGTGTTTCTTGCCGTGCACAAGATCAACATTTTCCTTCCAGCAGATGTTGAACTCACTGAATGCTGGTTACTGGCCATTTAGCACCAGTAGTCCTGCTGCTCTAAACTGTTGACCCAACATAGCACTTGTGCTGCATCCAGGTTTATCCAGGCAAACACACATCTCTGTGCACACATCCCAGAACTGCAAGGTCAAGGGCTGAAGTGCCCTTGAACAAGGCACCTACCCCCCACAGCTCTCCAGTTGTGCAGACATGTGCAGCCCACTGCTCCTTGCATGGTATGCTCACTTGTGTGTAAATAAGGATGGGTTAAATGCAGAGGCTGTCTTTACCCATTGTGGGATTAATAAATTAATTCATCTTAATCAAACCTGAGAGATGTTGCAGTTTGCTGGCAACATTAACAAATTACATCGGCCCTCATTTACGAAACGTGCGTACAGCGAAAAAGTGATCGTACAATCATTTCTACGCAAGACCCGGCATTTATCAATTTGGACGTGAGCAGAGGGTACGATCAGATCTCACGTCAGGTCTCAGCTCGTGTACGCACGTTTGAGTCAGCGTGAAGTCCCCATGTCTGAGTCTTATAATTGTTATAGGCTGTTGTATCAAGTCTGGAGTGGATAAAACTCAACTGTGGTGTTTGTTTGTGAAATAGTGACAAACCAAAGCATGTTTTATAATTTATCATTAAAACATCATTAAAAATAAATAAACCCAGCAACTGTAAATTCTTAAAACTTGCTAATAGTCTCAGCGATTAAATGTTTGTCGTTATCCGGTAAACATTTAACACATCGCCGTTATCCAGCACGGACACCAGCAGTGTGTTATTTCCAATGAGAACTGTCACACTCACCTCTGTCTGTCTGGGACAGAATTGCTAATAAATATCAAGAATTTAATAGAGTGTTCTAATAAATATCTCTCTCCATTATGTATAATTTACATATAATATAGACTATTAGGCTATACATATCACGGATGTATAAATTAATTATTCCAACCTCACCGGGAGTTTGACTGCTGACCGCTGCACTGATTTCCTTTGATGAAACTTTTTATGCTGCCAAACAAATCCAGCTGGTTCTGTTGACGCTGTTGAATGTCAGCATTTACATTTTTTCCTCTGAGAAATTCCTCTTCTTTTGGAAAACTTACTTTAAAACATTGTATATGTCCTGCAACATAGAAGCTATAAAAGCTTTAAGTCTACTTTTATTTAAAATATATATTTCGATCATGATTTCACTCCTACCTGTTGTTGTCAGTAACGTTGCACTTTGCTAATAAAGGTGACAAAAAAATGAAAAGAGAAAGAAAACTGTCATTTTGGCCATAATGTGTCTTTCAGTGTCGTAAACTCTCGGGGTAAGGCTGTATATATTAGGGCGTGACATTTAAATGACGATCGTTTCCAGCCGCCACATTTATCACGGAACGATCATTCGTACGCTGGGATTGGCTTGATACTAACATTTCATGAATCACACCTTGACTCTGTCGTAAGATGATCCGCCTGAATCTGCGCTCATTTCTATGCTCGTTTCGTAAATGAGGGCCATTGACTGTAAAAAGAAGTTTTATTGGAAAATGTTTTTAAAAAAGCACACATTTGTGCTAAAATACATGATTTGATACTGATGACAAAAACATGTAAAGGCTCCATTTTACAATAAACAATAACTGCAGTTTACAGAAAAAAATCAGGTAAGGCTTTCCAAACAATACTTATAGATCGCACAAAATAATAAATGAACATGTACACTCCCTTTACAAATAGAAAGAAGGAAAACTTGACAGCAGGATGCTGAAAACACATTTTCAGCATGTTTGTTGTGGCAGAAATACAAATTAAAGATGGCATTTAAAATTAGTCATTTTTTTGGCACTGCAAGCCACTCACTTATCATGTGTATATATTGTATTGCTCCTTGTGAAAGTTTAAACTGGAACAAATACAAACAGAAGCTATCACTAAAGAAGATTGCAATTCAGTAATTCATTAAGCAGACATTTTATACAGTAAACCACATGCATTTCATGCCTCATGGATGGAGGGCGTGTTCATGCAGCTATGTAAACATATGGAAAATACATCAGCTATGTCTTCAAAATGAATTACACTCAGACTAGAAATACTGAAAAAACAACTGATGAACCACATTTTCATTTGTTTCAGTACAAAACTATCAAGTAAAATAATAATAATAATAATGACAATAATAATGACCATAATCATTATTTTCAGCTTTACATACAAAAGTATGTCAACACTATCTTTGTATCGCAGTTTACTTTTGGTCTGGGTCTGTTTCTCCTGTTTCAGTTAGAAATTCCAATTATGGTAAATCTTAAAACCAAAACAAACAATGATTGACAACCACATTCTTACAACGTTGTGTCAACAGTCTTTGTATGTCCCTTTGCTTTTTCAACATGACAATGCTCCCATGCGCAATAGTTTTCTAGTTTGGTGTGGAAGTATTTGCCTGAACAGAGCCCTGATCTACACACCATCCAACTCTTTTGGGGTGACCTGGAACTTATTGCCCCAAATCAGTGCAGCTGAATGGAAACACATCTTTGCAGCCTGAAATCAGATGGGTGCAGCTTGTTATAGCAGCACATTAATAACTATGGTTTCGGAATAACATGATCAACTATCAAACATGGATTAAATATTAGGTTATCCACATACTTCTGGCTACATAGTGCATTGATTTGACTATATTTTGTTTTAAAAGGTGTTTTTTCAGTGTAATATGGTATCAAAATATCAGGTATCATAATGGCAACTAGGTATTTACGCTTTTTATTATACCCAGCCACGATGGCATGTGGTTTTCGTACTGAAGAAGAGCTACTAGGCCAAAAGACAAAGACTGTTAAAACAGGAAGATAGGATACACACACACATGAATAATGAAAAATAAAATGAATAAAAAGAACATAACATGAAGCAGAAATGTCTATTATACCAGTGTGCTGGTATGTGGGCCTGATGCTGTCCTCTCTTAAATAAATCTGTATTTTAAACTGAGAAAAGATATGCAAAGATAATGAAGCAGTAGAATTGATTCCATGTTTGGAACTGGAACCATTGTTCTACACTGGTTCCATATGGCAAGGTCCTTAAGCAAAATCAATATTTGACATTCAGTAACCATGTAGGAATGAGTTTTAATTGGATGATTGTCCTGTTCTTAATTTGAAATACATGGTATAAATGGTGTTTTTTTTTTTTTAAATAACGTATGCACGAAAATATTTAAATTTCAAAGTTATACAATTATTATTTGCATAAATTGCCTAAATTAAAAAATAGAGGTTCTAGCACAGGTATGCAGAACTTGTGATCTCCATACAGTCTGCCGTGCCTCTCCAGCAGCATAATAATGAGAATCTGAATATCCCTTTATTGTCCAGCAAGACAGCACATGACTACAAAACAAGTGTCTGTCGGGTGGGGACCCTGGCAGCAACAGGAACTGATAGGATGTTTACGCCATGGTGTATCCGTAGCTCCCACAATGCAGTGCTACCAGAAGCCGGTCTCTAAGTACATCCTTGCTTGGGTATTCTGGTAGTTTCAGCATGTTGATACTGTGGAGGTAAAAAAAAAAAAAAGGGAGGGTGGGGTCATTTTCAATCTGTGTCGCCGTGATGTTCACATGTTTCTGAAGTTCTGAGGTCTCATACCGATCCATAAGAAAGACTCACACTGATATGAACAACTTGTTGCAGCACTTGCAGAGACCTCCCTCATTCAGTTTATGAGGACACCACGACTCAGCGTCAATAACACTAAAGAGACATACTGCCCTCTAGTGCTCAGTAATATTTGTTCATCAGTTAAGGCTTGTAGGGTGACTTGTGTTTGGCCAGTATGTCTCTGTATTCATTCATTCATGCTTAAGACGGTTGAGGGCAGAAAGAGGGAGATACAACTACAGCATTCTTGCCAGCACAGTTGGATGTAAGCTACTCAACCAGGGCTAAAACTGAGCCAGAGACAAGTCCCACTGTGGGCACTTTTGAGAATCAAATGACCTAGTACAAAAAAAACTAAACAAAATAGTGCTTGTAAAATATTCTTCAAACTTTTGGTCATAGTGAGAGGCAACTGTGATAAGATTTCACCACTCATACAGTCCTTTTGATTTAGAAAGGCTTGACACATGATAGAGACAGGAAACAACTAGTCTGATCAAATACCTTGATTTAAATCAGTTGATATTGTTCTACATACAAAGGTTGAAAGGTTCACATCAAGAGAACAATAACATAAAAGGGAATAAGTATTATATATCGGGTTTATAAGGATCTCTTCTTCTTTCTTGTAAAGATCTTCCTTTGGCAATTACAAACAGCTTATAATAAGCAGTACCTGCACTCTAAACATGAAAAGTGGAATGTCTCTATGGAAAACAAGTTGCTGACCAAAATCAGACCAGCCTCTCCAGTTTACAGGGTCATCAAGCGATGGGCAGGAGAAGACAAAAGGCCAACTAGACTAAGTTGAGGACAAAAGCTGTAGCAGCTGGTGCTGGTTGCCACAACGGAGATATATCTGAGTCGAAAACACCCACAAAACCATGACAGTATTATCCATGACAAGTCTGGGATAATAGAAAAGACAT
>CAFUXE010002265.1:113629-125921 GCA_903364295.1 Serranus cabrilla | reverse complement strand
CGGAGATAAATCTGAGTCGAAAACACCCACAAAACCATGACAGCATTATCCATGACAAGTCTGGGATAATAGAAAAGACATCTTCCAAAATGATTCAATATCAAGACTCAAATACTACAGGCTTGAAGAAAACTAAGTCAATAAAAGTGACGGACAGAGAAATAGAGTTACCAGGTACTAGAGGTAGGCAGTAGGTTGGAGGTGTATGGGACTGCAGCAACGGTGAACTTCTGTAAACCACTGCCGCCCATCAGGTAGGCAAAGCCACCATGAGGAACCCTGGAACTGATAGAGAATTATACTTGATTACTAATTCATAGACATTTAGACATTTTCTTTTTTTATCAAAAACTATTGTGGAAATGTGGAAGGCAAACCTTCCAGTGACAAACTGAAGCAGAAGAACCCGTTCCTCCTGGGTCAAGCTGTTCACAATCTCCCAGAACCACTGCAAAACAAATGCTGACAGGTTAGTTGATGGCAAACAAGAAGAGAAAGAAAGAACTATTTCTCCTCATTCAACCATCTTCTTCAACATTATCCTCATTATTTTGCTCTTTGCTCTCTACACTGGGGTATTTTCCCATTGCTTAAAATATAAACGGAAGATTAAGTATTCAAAGTGCTGGGCTGAAATAACTTATTCACTTCATTAACTTTACTTAGGCACCTGCCATGTTTATAGCCATATTCAGTTTTTAAAATACAGAAAGTGTTCAATCTCCTTCATGCTAATTTTACAAAGAGTTGTAAAGATCAGACTTGTGGGTTAGATCTGACTCTCAGACTATATGCAGAGGTAAAGACCGAGGAAGGAAAAAGCAGGCAATCTTACGTTTTACCTGCCGTGGGACTCTGAGAACACAATTATGACTTAATTACTAAAAAATTGAAACCTATACACTAATAGCTTATAAAATTGCCTTCATAATGGAAAAAGTAATTCTGCTCTTTTGTCAACAGCTTGTTATAGTCAGACTTTTAAAAAGACTAAAACATAATTCATACTCCCACATCGCTTGGTAAATATTGCTTTTTTAAAAATTAATCTAAAGAAAACACAAATGCAAAAACAATCTTTCTTTAAGGTTTAGACAACCTCACTGGTACACATCATCATCCAGATGGTTCAAGTGAAATGTAATCTATGATTCTGTCCACCTGGATGACGTTCTCCTGAGGGTCGTAGCCACTGGTGTACTCAGTGTTCCTGCACCAATCCTGCACATCGATCTCTGGCATCCCTGACAGCAGGAGCTCCTGCACACACACACAGTGTGAAGAAAAGGAACATCTTAAAGGACAAGACATTGTGCAAGAGTATCATTTTTATGTAACAGTTTTAGGGTTAATCAACCAATATAACCAACCTCTGATGTGATGGATATGCTGCAGTTTGATTACTGAACTTGCTATCTAAGAGGGCCCTTTACCTGCACCGATGACACTTTTTTCCTTAGGATGCTAATTTCCACATCTAAAATCAGGGTACCTGCCAGCACTCAGTACAGATTCTAATGCTTTCTTGTTCTCATAATAAAATCTGTAAAACTGACTGCATGAAACTCATTTGAACTTTATTTTTATGTAAGGTAATCTAAGATCAGAAATGCTGTGGCTCTAAAAATCTAATTGGCCACCTGCTATGACTGAGCCTGAAACTGCAACTGACAGTAGAAACAAAGATTTTTTGGAATGACACTGACAGAGAAACCGCATTTAATGTTGATCAGTCACAGCTATATATTCAGGTGGGAATCTGAATAGTTACAAGCCAAATTGTATCTGTAGCAATGAAAACTGACTGAAGTCAGTCTGAAATCTGGTATTAAATGCCTGGTTATATTTGTACTATTTTCAAATCATTACTGAAAATAATAATTAGGGTCCGAGCATCGACCTCAAGGGTCGGCGAGGACCCTATGGTAAATGGACTGCACTTGTATAGCGCTATTCTAGTCTTTGCGACCACTCAAAGCGCTTTTACACTACAGACTGCACTCATTCACCCTTTCATACTGGTGGCCGAGGCTACCCTCCACCTGCCACCATCAGGAATTCATTCACACACCGATGAACGCAGCATCGGGAGCAATTTAGGGTTCAGTATCTTGCCCAAGGATACTTCGACATGTAGGCTGCCATGGACAGGGATTGAACCACCAACCTTCCGATCAGTGGGCGACCACTCTACCAACTGAGCCACAGTCGCCCCAATCAATGTGTTGTTTATTATTATTAGGGTCCAAGCATCGACCGCAAGGGTCGGCTAGGATCCTATTGGAATTGATGTGTTTATTAGGGCCCGAGCACCGACGGTGCGAGGACCTATTGAAATTGAAGGAATTATTATTATTATTCTCCACAATTAATCGCTAATTTGGGGGCCTTATCATATTCCAAAACTCACAAAATTTGGAATATAAGTATATATCCTGGTGTAAATTTACATATTCTACTATACATAGGAATCGGCGTGGCAAAATGGCTCAGTAGCGCCCCCTAGACAGTTTAAAAATTGACCGCATTCACGTAAATTAACGAAATTTGGTACACATATGTATCAGTGGGAGACGCACCAAAAAGCCTCTGGGACCTATACCCCAAACTCGACAGGAAGTCGGCCATCTTGACTCGAACGTGGCGTTTTTGGCCATTTTTGGCCATCAGTACGCCTCGTACTTTGATGAACTCCTTCTCGAACCAACTGGTTTTGTTTGGCAGAGTTTCAATTTCTCTCTTTAAAACATTGGTAACCACATGCAACCAAAAAGCTGTGAAAACTTTAAGTCTGTGCTCCAGATGTAAAATATTTACTGAACTTGTTTGAGTATATAACTATAAGTACAAAAATATATCTTTATTTCATAAGCCCCTGTCGCTGCGTATGTGTATACCTGCTTAATTTTTTTTTTATTTCGCTCCTATGTGTGTATGGTGCACTTTGCTAATATAGGTGACTTAAAAAAAAGAAAATAAAAAAAATCCAATTATTGGCCATATTGCGTCCTTCCATATCATAAACTCTAGGGATGAGTCTAAACCAAGAATATATTAGGGCGTGAGATTTAAATGGCAGTTTTTTTCAGCTGCCGCATTTATCAACGCCCGATACAAATGTTTCATGAATCACATGTGAACCCTATCGTAACATGATTTGTACGCTTGGATCTGCGCTGGTTTCTAAGTTTGATTGATAAATGTGGGCCCTAGTGAGAATTTCGGCAGTGGAATGCATGTGAGAAAACTACATTTTGTCTTTTTATAGTAATGAAGGAGCATATATGCTAGTTCAACAGTGCGGCTAATTGCTGTAATTTTAAAGTCTTTGGACAACAGTGAAGCTTCATGGCACAGATAAACAAGATATATCATGCTTTGGATACACACAGTTCTTGTTAGTAGGATACATTTATTGCAAATTTGACTCCCCACATGGGATTTTATTTTAATCAAAAAGAAAAATACAGAATATTTACAATCTAATCATTTTAAAGAGTGGAAACAGCTGTTGTGCTGTGAAAACAGAACACAGGCTGTTCAGTTGTCACCTGTCCTGCTATAAGGCTGGTGCTTTTTCAACACATCCATGGTGGGACAACCATTGTGATACACTATTGATCCTTGCAAAAGTGAGGACATGAAATCTGCTGACACACACAGAAAAAACCTTCTAATGGAGCTTGAGAAGAGGGATGGACTTCAAGTTGAACCAAGAATTACCCCACCCGGCCCCATTCCAGACATGGATAATCAATCCCTGCATCAGAGCTGAGCAGGTGTCAGGTAGAGGAGAACAAGGAGAATGCCAATAGGAAAAGATGATGAATAAGAAGAGGAGTAGGAGGACAAAAAGTAGGAATGGAATGGGAGATGGAAGAAGGATCACTTACCAATTCATATTCGTCAAAAAGCTGGATGAGTGAGGGGGGGATGAAGGTGTGGAATCCTTGAAGAAAGGCGTTTATCTGAGGCTGAATGGCGCGTGTCATCCTCAGCTCTGTCACCAGCTGGACGTACTCTGCCTGAAGACACATGCCCACACACACATAATGTCATACGATTCAGCAAAATAATACACAGTACCCAAAACACTGTGTATACCTGTTTTACTAGGGGTGTTACAATACACAGTGGTTACAGTTCGGTTAAGGAGTCATGATTCAGTGCAAGTTTAGTACAGTGGTAAACAAACAAATGCTTAAGGCACTTTGTCACAATAAGCTATAAAAGTGAAATGCACATCTTATTGTATAAAACTGAAAATACAAAAAAACTATTACACAGTCAAATGTAAACACCTGGGCGCTGGATGCTGATGAACAGGCATTGTATGTAATAAACTCTGCAACAACAACAACAACAACAACCCGGACACACTGTCCTCATCTTGAACACAACTCTCCAGCTCCAATGTTTCATTTGCACTATGGTGTGCTTGATCCACAAGTCTGCTTGTTGTGCTATAAGCACCTGCTGTTACTGGCATACAGCTGAGAGTGTGTGGGGGCAGAATTTGCGTCAAACTTTCGTTCCAGATGTGCTGCAATATAAATAGTGTGTTCTGCATGCAACTGCTTGCACCATGCCATTAGATTTTGACAGAATACACCAACAGTTACAGCCCAATGTACATGAAGTTTAGTAAGCTTTAGCTAGACACATTAACACAAAACACCTTGGCTGAAAAAATGGACAAAAAATGACATCATCACGGCTTTCACATCAAGCACAAAGGCTCCAAAGGTTTGTGGTATTTGTGAACCTTAAATTTCTTGTAACAAGGAACACGCTGCGCTTTTCATTTTAACATGCATTTAAGGGAAGGCTAACCGAAGAACTGAAGATAAATCATGTTTAACATTGAAAGGAGGAAAGAAAGCGAAACTGATGTTAATAAGTAAATAAATACACAAATGCAATGTTTGGCAATACATCACTGTTGCCAGGCAGCCTACTGTCCTTAATGCATGTGCAATTATTTATCACTAAAGTGTAGTGTTTTGATGGTATGAGTTTACATGTAAAGATGGTCTCAGATGCTTGTGAGATTTGACATAAGTGTGTTGAATTGTAATATACCACACAGACACACACGCACAGGTTGACGTTCCCCAAAAAACTGATGGGCAAGAGAAAGAGACAGAGCTCATACATAGGTAATCTTTCAGCTCCTGTTGGATTGTTTTCTGCTTAACAACACAGTACCATCTGCAGTGACTCTGCAGTAATACACTCTCTAAGTGGGCTCTTCCTTGCAATTAGAACTTAAGCCAATAATTAGGGTCCGAGCATTGACCGCAAGGGTCGGCGAGGACCCTATTGAAATCGAAGTGTTTAATATTATTATTTCGTGCCAAATGAATTGGCTTTTTGGAGGCTCATACCTGTTTTAAAGGTCTCACAAATAGGCGTGGCAAAATACCACAGTGGTGCCCCCTACAAAATTTCAACAAAGCAGCACCTTATGGGGAGCATTCATGTAAACAAACGGAATTTGGTACATACAGTTATGCTCATAAGTTTACATACCCTGGAAGAATTCATGATTTCTTGGCCATTTTTCAGATAATTTGAATGATGAAAAACGTTTCCTTCAGCCATGGTTAGGTTGGGTGAAGCCATTTCAAACAATTGTGTTTACTCTTTTTAAATCATAATGACAACAGAAACTACCCAAATGACCCTGACCAAAAGTTTACATAACCCAGTTCTTACTGTGTGACACAACATTTACACTTCCCAATGCCTCAGCAGAGCAAAGTCCATCATCAAGGACAGTTCCCACCCAGGTTATGCTCTGTTTGACCTGTTGCTCTTAGCGAGGTGCTACAGGATCATCAGTACAAGGAAAAAAAGTCTCAAGAACAGTTTCTTTCCTAAAGCCATACACACCCTGAACACACACATGCATTGACTCCACAGTGCGACCTACATGTGCAATTACCCCTGACATTTATTTATTTACATACATTTATCCTCTGTGCAATTATTGCTACCTCTTCATGGAATTAACACTACCTCATCATCATTGTGCAATATTTATGTGAGCTGTGTATTTACCTCACCACCGTGCACCACCAACAACTATAGGGATTCAACAATACATAATAATAGAAGAAATCAAAATAGTTTACTGGTGGAATTACAACACGTTGTTTAACTACAGAGCAAAACACATCTTATGATGACACAAACATAGTCCATTTTTCCCAGTACCTCAAGAATTTGTCGGCCCTTCAGTGAGATGGTAATTTTGCTTACTTTGAAGATTAGTAACGAAGTCTCTCTGCTCAGTCTCTGTTGGAGGGTCAGACTGCAACCACTTTCTTGGTACAGCTTTATTGCTGGTGGCTAGTAAGACCTTTGAAAAATATTTGTCCTGCCCAAACAAGTTGGCTTTGATATTGCCCAGATAAATTGCAAGGAAATGACCAGCCAATTCCCAAACATTTTGCGTGTGTATATCCTGAAGGCTCGATAAATTTGGTTTCCTATATAGAATTGTAATTGGAGTAGACCTTTTTAATGTGTTAGACTCAAGCTTGGGTTATATATGAATATTCCAGTCTCCTCAACATATTAAAACTCTAGAAGCCTCAGAGGCAATTAATCCAAAAATGTCCCTTATAAAGGAGATGTCCCGGCCTAGTGGCCTATATACGTTAACTACTGTAACTTCTTTCTGATCAAGATATCCCTTAACCAAAACAAAGCTAGCCTCTTTGTCACAAATTTCAAAGACCTTTCGAAAACTCACTGTATTGGAAATGAGTATCACCACCCCTCTCTTTTTCTCTTTTTTTATAAGATGAATAAAAGGTATTTTTAATCCCCATCTTTATTAACTGTTCATGTTCCATGCGATGAAGATGAGTTTCCTGCCAAAATACTTCATGCAACTGCTCCTTTTTCATCTTCGCTACTACCTTACTCACTTACATTGGATTGTGTAGGGTTATTACCCTATATTCCTGATATTGCATTTTATCCCTACACTTAACACAAGTAGGTAGTTAACATGTTGTAGGTGACCAAACTGGAACTATTGATGAACTGTAAAACAAACTCCATACAAAAAATAAAACAACTCAGGTAGACCTCCATTTGAAGTGGTAAACCACTTCCTAACGCGTGGGGGGGGATTATCCAGTTAGTAACCAGAGCCCCCTTCAGTACAACCAATAATACAACCTCTTTAAGATTGTGCTTTGTAACTACGTCTTACCCATAGTTGTCGGTCATTTACATTCTCTGTGATAGATAGAGGGAAAACATGTTCAGTTATGAATTATTGTTATCAGACATTTATTCTACAAAAGTGAGAAATAAACTACCTCATCAGGGAGGTCGAAGTCTGCTATAATAAAATAAAATACAATAAAAAAAAACAGGTATTTACTCCAGACATCATGTATAAATGTCCCTTATTGCAGCATCATTATTAGATGTCCTTTTTGATTATCTTGCTTACGCGATTCTTTGCATCATTAAAGTCAATACTTAATGACAACAACACCTAAGAAATGCTAAAGCAGGATCCTTCTAGCAGCTATAAAAGAAAGGCCATAGAATGCCTCCAAAAATTAAAACAAGATGGAGCATTCGACAGACCTCAATATCTCCGCCTATATCCCCAAGACACCATTCCATGCTTATATGGACTCCCCATGATCCATAAAGAAGGGGTTCCACTCAGACCAATAGTTAGCAGCATCAACTCTGTTACCTACAATATTGCTAAGTATGTAGCCAACATCTTAGCCCCTTTGGTTGGTAAAACACCACATCACATTCAAAACTCCTTGGAGTTTGTGAATAAGGTAAAAAGCCTAAAAGTAAGGTAAAAGGATTCTTACGATGTGACCTCCTTATTCACTTGCATTCCTACCATGGAGGCAGTGGAAACAGCGAGGCATCGACTAAAACAAGACAACACCTTACAATTCAGAACAAAACTCAACCCAGATCAGATTTGCCAGTTACTAGATCCGTGCCTCAACACCACATATTTCCAATTTAACAAAAATTTTTAAAGGCAAAAGGGCGGCTGTGCAATGGGCTCTCCAGTATCTCCCATTGTGGCCAATTTATACATGGAGATGGTAGAAAGTAAAGCCCTGAACTTATACAAAGGAACGCCTCCAAGCCATTGGTTCAGATACGTGGACGACACATGGGTAAAAATTAAAACCCTGTTAGTACATGCTTTTACTGAACACATCAACTCAGTGGACAAAAACGCCCCTTTTCTATCCGTCAGTCGCAGGGTCTCGTATGAGGTGTCAGCGTACTCAGCAGAGAGTCCCTGTTTATTGACTGATTGATTACCCCCCTTACCCTTGCCACGCCCTCTTTTGATAACTCATGACCTCTTTGTCGTAGGTTGCTTGGGGAGGCTGCCGTTGATCGCGAGGCCTGGTATGGCCGGCTCCCCCGACCGCTCCACTCTGCTCGAGCCCGTTCATCGCTGCTTGCAGCTTTAATTTGCCTTTATTGTTTGACTGTGTTTCTGTGCTTTGCGCATAGTATTGACTGTGTCCTCGCTTTTGAACCACCGCTCCGACATAATAATCTGTATTTTATCAACTAAACGATCCGAGTGACGTGGCTGCCGATAGCACGTTCGCTCGCGGGGTTTTGGCGTGATAAAATAGGTTATTGTTCACCGTTGTGGTGGGGATCTCCCTTTTTACTTTGTTTCTCCTCTTTTCCTTCCAGTACTAACCGTACATTACATTACATTTACATACCACACGTACGCCATACATACACGCATTCATGCTGTGCCCCACGTGGTCTGAATACTTTGGTGCTACGCCACTGTCTGGTTGAAACAAGTAACAGTTGAGACCATGAGACTTAGAAGTCTCGTCGGCCATTTTGGCCCTCACGCTCTCGACCGCCATTTTGGCTCACACTCCCGTCTGCCATCTTGGCTCTCTCTCTCTCTGCCTTTTTGGTTTCTCTCTCTCATACACACACACACACATACACGTGTGTGTACATTTTTGGGTGTAACTTCTGTTACTATCGTGTAGTTTAGCTCATAATTAATTTTATTGGTTTGTGTTGTTGATGTTAATCAAGTAGCGGAAGTTAAATAAACTTAATTTCGATTTAAAGAGAAATTGTTTGCTGTTATTTGCATTAATACTGTGATAACAGCTGGTTGTGAAGGTCCGTGCTCGGATTCACTTGTCATGGTTCTTCTGACAAATGGTAGTACCTAAATATTAACATTTTAAAATAAAACCTTCCCTTTTTGAGACTGTTTTCCCCAATTTGGTCACTGTCCAGACCTGAGTAAATCAGCATGTCAATATTCACACATAGTCATAGCGCCCCCCAGTGGCCAGAGGAAACAACTTTATTAATACTATAATGTCGTGCTCCAAACCATGAGATCCACCTCAAAATTGGTATTTACGGACAGAGAGAATCCTATTAAATGTGTCAACCCAGGATAACTCACCAGTGTCTGGTGGTTGCAGAAATGCGTGGCTGTGTCAGTCAAGTCCCGCAGGAGTGGAGAAATATACTTACAATCATATTTTTTACAATCTGTGATCTAGATGCATAAAGGATCATGCTAATAAATATTAAACGCAGAGTTAATTCTACAAATTACATTTGAGTCTTGCATAACATTTTAATTGAAACACTAAGACTAATTAAGAAGCTACAGGTTTATATGCAGAATAGTGACCTGGTTACTTCATTACCCCCCTTGTGGATTACTTATTTTAATTTTAGAAGTGATACACAACACTGCACTGTTCTAATGGGGTTTTCTTTTGTTTACCTACAGCTTCAAGTCATAAAGTTTTTTGTGGGAAAAACAGGAAATTATTAGAAAAAAATGGCAAATGTGTTTTCTCCATCACTGAACTTTCCCTTCACCTAATAATTAGGTTAATTCAAGTTGACACTGGGTGACTGTGTTTGTGGTGAGTAACCTTGTTGCCCTGGGTGACCAGGATGCTGATTCCTCCGGGTTTCAGCGGTACTTCCTCCATTGCCCCAAACACATCTGTTTCAACAGAGAAGGTGAGTTCCAGACCCAGATCACTGATGTCGTTGTCCAGGATCCACTGCAGGTTCTTTGCATACTCAGGATCGATGGACGACACATCCTGGTAGTTCACTGGAATACCTGGAAAACATACAGACCCCCCACAGATACACTCTTTAGATATAGTACAGAATTTATGGGGCTTTTATTTTTTACTAATTTATTAACACAACTTAATTTTGGTGTTCACTAGAACTCAACATCTCCATTTCTCCCAGATTTCCTCAATGTTAGGATGGAAAATCCTCCAAATGTATGGGACTTGTCTACACTGCAATTGTTTAGACATGAAACATGAAATATACCTACAGTATAGAGTAAAATTATGATCATATATATATATATAGGGTTGGGCATCATTTGGATTTTGACGATTTTGTATCTGACTCCAATTCTGCTTTTCGATTCCGGTTCTTAACGATTCTGGATTCTGGTTCTTTGAGGGGCATCAAAACAGGTTACATGTTTATTTCACAATTTGGTATTTGTCATTAATGACATTCTTCTAAAATAATAAATCCACTTCAACACAACAAAACTAACTCATTTACAGTTTATTTAGGGAGCTGTAGCTCACAGAGCTGCCAACTCTCACGTTTCGCTCCGCTGCACCAGTAATGTGTACCTCCTGCCTTGAAGTGCGCACTGCGCATCCAAAGCACAGGTCATTTAGGGCAAAAAAGAACATATCCTTAAGGGGCAGAGATAATAAAGAGGAATAGTGAGGAAGAGGATAAAACCGCAAAGGTAAAGGTATGTTTGCATATCTTGGTAATGGAATGTTTTCAAAGAGATTTGTGTAGTCGCTAAGAGCAAATAAGTTAGCTAGTTAAAAACAAGAGAAATGTATCTTTTAACTGGCCGGTTAAATAGCTAAACGTGTTTGTATTTGTGCAATACTGAGCTTAACCTTGAGTTGATGCTCAGGGTTGGCCCTATATATTTCGGTAGTTTTTGGCTTCAAAACAAGTTTTTGCTAATGTTTGATTAACTAATAAGTCATAACCTTGTATGCTGGCAAGCAGTGCTAGCAATGTGTTTTTGCATCAGGCTACTAGTTATAGTTTGAGATATGTTGTTTGTACAAAATGTTTGCGGCAAAGCATGGTAATTTATTAACCTGGCTCCGCCCGGGTGGTCCTGTGTTTGTCCTCCAATCAGCGAACAGGAGGCATGACTGAGAACAGTGATGTACCTGGTCAAACGAATACCAGGAACCAGCTGGAAGACCATGGATGCTAATGAAGCTATTCTATCTGTTGTGGCAACATTGCCAAATATCGATAGATTAAAGCTGGAGCAGGAACAGGCTCTACTTAGTTTTGCTGGTGGTCAGGATGTTGTGGTGCTTCTTCCCACAGGATTCCGGAAAAGTTAAATTTTCCAGCTGGCTCCATTAGTGGTGATAGAGTTAGCCAAGGCTACGAATGGCGAAGCAAAGCCAATCGTTGTTGTTGTGTCCTCAGCGCATGTAATACGTCACGACCAAACGTTAGCGATTGGTTAAAGCAGATCCGGAGTGGCACTGCAGCAGAGCCAATAGATTTTAAACTTCAACAGCACCCGCCTTCAAGTGAGAGACCAATTTTCTCTGTGGCAGTTCTAGGACCTTCTTTACAAATGAAATGAACTTGAATTTCAAGCAACCTACCATGGTCAAATCTTAAACACAGGTCTATTAATAAGGTTATATTGTTGTACAACAATAGTTTTCTGGTTGAATGTTCAGCTCAAGTCTAGCAGGCCCTACAAGTCATGATCAGATGAACATGAATCAGAATATGTTCTTTCATTCATTCATTATTCTTAACCTGGGGCCAATCCCAGCTGACATTGGGTGAGAGTCAGGGTACACTCTGGATAGGACGCCAGTCTATCACAGGGAACAGAGAACCCATGTCAACAAGGGGAGAACATGCAAACTCCATATAGAAGAGCCACCACTACCCAAAAATCCTGGGGGTGGACCTTCAGCTATGTCTTTGCTTCATTAAATGTAACCAATGCTGTCCATCTCCAGTAGGCTGCCCCTATCAATGGCTGTGGGCCCCACAAAGCACCAGAATGCAGGGCACAAAGTGGCAACGATGCCAAGTTAATTCAGATTCCCTGAATTCCATTCAGTTCCGGAATGCGCTTGAATAGTTAAGCAGAAAAGTCTGGTGGTTTGTGATTTTTTGTTTTTTTCTGTATTTTTATAATATTTTTGTATTATTT
>CAFUXE010002265.1:92803-107209 GCA_903364295.1 Serranus cabrilla | reverse complement strand
CACTCCTACGGGCAATTTAGAGTCACCAATTAAACCTGAGCTGCATGTTTTTGGACTGTGGGAGGAAGCCGGAGTACCCGGAGAGAACCCACGCACACACGGGGAGAACATGCAAACTCGGGGATCGAACCCGCAACCCTCTTGCTGTGAGGCAAGAGTGCTAACCACTATTAATTTCAAAGATATGTTTGAGGTAAATATAGCTTCACCAACACAGATTCTTAAAGGACAATCATTTTTTTAAATCTAAATTTGATACATCACTTATAAAAATATGATATTTTTACATAAACAAATAAAATAAAAAAGTTTAAAGTTAACAAGTATACCTACTAACTATTTGTAAAGAATTGTGCGTATTGTAACCATTGTTAATTGTGTGAGCAAAATTTAGCGTTCACAACAGAGATGCATATTGTAGTTGACATGTATTCTCATATTTTTGAACCTTTTATTTTTCTATTTCTATTTAAAACTGTAAAAACTGTAATCAGTTTTATAGAAGCAAAGGTTATATACCTTCATCCAAATATATTTAGTTTACAATGATATAAAACAGACAAAGAAGCAAACCATTTGAGCTTGGAGAAGTTGAAACAAACGTTGAAACTTCATCCACTAATTGTTTTGAATTAAATTGTCTGTTACTTTTCTGTGGATTCACTCATCTATCTATCAACTAGTCAGTTTTCCTGGAGTAAGTAGTAATGAAATGATTAGTCAGTTACTGAATTCAATACAGAGCTTTTTTTAAATTAACGACCCTTGCTTTTCATATTGGTTGAAATTAATCGGAACTTCTGAAAACATTACCTTCTGCTTCAGGAAATTTCCCTATTCTTTTTTGTATTTTTTTTCTTTTTTACATTTTATACATAAAAAACACACTGAAAAATAAAAACAATCTGAAAAAAAACATGAGCCATCAGTTGTATCCCTACTATAGAATGTTTGGAATAAGTACAGTGCATATGTACTCTCATAAATCGGCTAAAATGTACACAGGCAAGTACAGCTAATGTACTAATATATGACATAGTTGATAGGTGACTGATTTTCCAAGATGGGTGGACTATTCCTTTAAGATCTTGAAAATTATTTGGTACTTCCTTTATATCAGGGGTGTCAAACTGATCCAGTAAAGGGCCGAGTGGCTGCAGGTTTTTGTTCCAACCAAGCAGGAGCACAGGTGATACTGATAACTAATCAACTGAGTGAAGACAGTTCAGGTGATTGAATGATTGTATTCAGGTGTGTTTCTGCCACTCTGCCCTTTCCTGGATCAGTTTGAAACCCCTGTTCTAGATGACAAAAAAACAAACTACAGTATGTCCAAAATTGGTCATACTTTAATTCACCCAAAAATGCCTAAAAATGCTGTTGGACCTGGGTAATAGCAAAGTATATCCAAAAATATGAAACAAAAAACACTATATTATAGTGTGTCCAAAACTGGGGAAAAAATGGCATACTATATTATATTTAAAAATGTCAAAAGAAAAACACCTTATTATAGGATGTCCAAATGTTTATTTTTGTCAAAAAAAATTATCATTCTGTAAAATGCTTACAAATGCTAGAATTGGCTCAAACTGATCCAGTAAAGGGCCGAGTGGCTGCAGGTTTTTGTTCCAACCAAGCAGGAGCACAGGTGATCCTGATAATTAATCAACTGAGTGAAGACAGTTCAGGTGATTGAATGATTGGATTCAGGTGTGCTTCTGCTTGGTTGGAACAAAAACCTGCAGCCACTCGGCCCCTTACTGGATCAGTTTGACACCCCTGCTTTATATGAACACTATTTTGATGTTTCACTACATAGCAGTAGTAACCACTGTAGTTGTGTACACTTGAATACACTTTCTGCCTAAATACAACTTTTTGCTCAATAAACAGACCCTGACTTTTCTGGAGAACTGAATTCAGCTTATAAACCTGTGCCTCCACATCATTTCACTTGAAACATTTATTTAAATGATTTATCATGTCTTACCTGGCCCTTTATTATATGCATAAAGCGTGACATCAATTCTGGACACTCCAAAAGAAAATGGAAGTGGTTGAAGATAATCTTTGGATTCCTGAGAAAAAGATGAGACAAAGGGATGAACAGAGCGAGAAATGAGAGGGAATTGAGAGAACGAAAAGATAAACGTGGAATTAAATGAAAAGGACAGAAGCTGCTGGATTAATACCCAGTCTCTCTGCTATGGTGGGAGGTTGAAGTTGTGCAGAGGGCCCCACTGACTCACCTGGTTACAAAACACTTGAGCACCTCATCATGCTTGCAGACAAACTCAATAAAGCGAGGAGATGTCATTCTGCATAAGGAAAGAAAGACAGGTGAAGAGGGAAGAAGATGAAGTTAAAAATGGAAAAGAGACATACCCAATGCTATGGCAAAATGACCTTCTTGCTGATGGAAAGCAGAATAAAAAGGGTGACCGCAAGCAAAACAGAAAGACAGATATCTCTTTTCAGAAAGCATGTCAATAATACGCGTACATTGGCTGTTAATTAAGCATCTTGAATGATCTAATTGCTTCGAAATATGGACTTGTGAACGGGTTTAAAGACAGAGAGAGTATTGTGACAGCAAACAAGAGGTAGATGAGCCAGCTGTAGCAGGAGTTGTAGTAGTTAAACATATGAATACGGACTATTTTAAAGCAAGCAATTTAAGCTGTAAGCACTATAAAAAAAATATATTGTGGCTGAACAAATCTGCTGCAATGCTGACACGGTGCTGCTGCTGGGACTGGATGCTAGGACAGAAATGGAGCTAATGAAATTCTACACAAGCAGATCGGATTAGATCAAATTGGATATAGGTTGCAGTGGGTGGCTTCAACTAATTATACGTTATTCTAGTAAAAGCATTGTAGTGGTTGTTGTAGTACCAGAAATTAAAGTGGCGGCAGTGGTGAAAGCAATATTAACATTAGTAATTGCTGTAGTATACCTCTTTCACATCAATGACCAGGGTTATCTGACCCTTGTTCAAACCTTCTTTTATCAATTCAATACCAAGTCAGTCAGTACAGGTTGATAGCTGGTCATGACAATTTAGAAAAGACCCCGGTCACATCCAGGGAGCTATGAATACACATGCTTGAGGCTTAAACGTCACAATCGGATGTATAAAAAAATTGTGTAAAGATAATGGGGTTTTTTATCGTCTTTTATTTTATTTATTTCTTTATTTTTCATTTTCTAAATGGATTACAACAAATTTATGAGCTGAAATACATCTTTCCAGCACTATCGCATAATTAAATGGATAAAAGGACCGCTTTCCTGCTTTGAATTTGAGTCTAACGGAACTAGACAAACATACCAACCACTGAGTGTAAATCTTGTGTTTTGGATGTCAATACTGTCATACTGTTGGTGATGTTGCCGTTTTGTTGCAGTGCTGTTAACAGACGTGACTTTGCAACCCACCTGCCTGCACTCCAAATCCAAATTCACTTTTATGTATTTTACTACCAACATTCCTGTATGTTGCAATGTACATTATTAAAGTAAACAGCAGAGTAAAGGTGGTGTCAGCAGTCTACAGCAATTGTATTTAGTATAGTTGTATTAATGGCTGTAGTTGTAGTCTAAGGGCATGATTTAAGATGGAAAGGATTGCAATGTGCAGTACCAAAACCATATACTGTATTTCTCTGTACATTGATGAGATATGACAGCTGACAGACGAAGGCTGAGCACAGACCCTTGTGGCATCTGACAGGAACAGCACATATAGAAGGCTTGGATCACAGCACTGAGCCGACTGGCTGTCATGGAGATGACATCCTCCCCATCAGCGTACACCTCTGTTTCCATGACGTTCTGAGGATCCAACAAGGAGGGCAACTTTGGCGTGGAAGCAGACTGATCGACCTCCCTCTGTTTGAGAAGCAGAGAGGCTATCTCGCTACTTGAAGAAGAGGAAGAGGGGTTTGTCTTGTTCCTGTCCAGCTCTGAAGAGATAAGGACCAGCCACTCGTCCAGGGAGTGCCACAGCAGTTCTAATGGCTGCAGATGTACAGACAGAACGGGACAGGCACACAGGAGCAAAGAGAAAACAAAGGGAGCGTTTCATGAGCACATTACAAGAGAGGTAGGACTTCTGGCCTTTAGGGTTTTGCAGGTTGAACAAAGCTTCATTCAGACTTTTTCTGTACTATGTCATTATCAGGGCCAATACGTTGGATCGATATGTTGTGGGGTTTTTTGTTACTTGAGTGATCAAACTCTTAAAAAATTGTCCTTGTTGAATCTTGTTAAGTCTTATGACATTTTAGAAAGTTTATTAAAAGAATCATTAAATCCTCCACATCGGCAGGCTTTCTTGCTTTTCTCAATTTAATCAAAGTTTAAGCTAGAAAATTGGTGAGACAAAGTCATGTGTCAGAGAACCCAAAGACTACAGTAGCTAATTCCAACTCTCTGTAAAGATATTTTAGAAGTGAACTCAGACAGAGTAGTGCTAATGTAAATAAAACGATCGCAACCTCAAAATGATGAAGACTCTATTTAGGGTTGGACAGGGTTGAAATATAGAGCATAGTATGACATTTGTCATACCTACAGAGATTGTGCTATACAATCTATAGAGATCTGGACATCACATGACTTTTTGTTCATGCCGCCAAGGGTGAGCATAATGAAGGGTGACAGCATGACTTTTCTGGTGGGATGGCTTATGGCCTTAGCAGCTTGCATGTCGAAGTATCCTTGGGCAAGAAACTGAACCCAAATTTCTCCTGATGCTGCGTTCATCATTGTGTGAAACAATTCCTGATGGTGGCAGGTGGCATTACATAGGGTAGCCTCGACCACCAGAATGAATGTTTGTGTGAATAGGTGAATGAGTGCTGTCTGTAGAGTTACAGCACCTTGGGTGACTGCTTAGACTAGAGAAGTCCTAAACAAGTGCCGTCCTTTTACCATTTAATTTAAAGGTTTCAGAGTTCACTGCACACTTTAAATCAAAGGATATTGAAGGCTATACTGAAACACATATTGGATTAAACATTACTGACCCCTATATTGCCCCCGGGTTGATTTCATGATTCAGAATGGAAAACGTTGTGGACCTGCAGTACCCAGACATCTACAGTCACCTGATAAACCTCAAGTTTTCCTACTCTGGAGAGTCTATGAAAACCTACAAAAGCCTGGAGGGATATCGATGGACAAAATCTGGATTTGTGAATAACATTTGTCGTTGGAGTCTTGTGCTGCTTGAATGAGATTCAGTATCTTCAATCGTCATCCCTTCACACAACAGCTATCTACCATGCTCACTCTTTACTGAACAGTAAACATTTCCCATGCAACTGCTTTTCTACTAATATGGGGGAGTTTGTATTTCGAGTGACTGTGTGATGTCAACTGCATTTGTTTATTGAGAATATTGAGTTGTAAGGGCCTTAATATATATATAAGAAATACATATAGTTATGAATACAATTATCATGACATGCTGTATATCTATATCACATTATAAAGTGCCATGTAGCATTTAAAAACATTTTATCCATATTGCCAAATCATTTTCAAATGAAACATTAAATATCCGAATAAATCATCTATCATATTTTCCATCAGTGGGAGATGAAATTGAAATACCTGGCTACAATGCCAATAGTAAGATTATGAGATCGCAGGGTTCAAGAGATTGTATTTCCCAAATTTCAACATGTCAATGTATTTGACATGCAAGGGCTTATGATTAATAGCAAACGATAAAAATGTCCATGGCTCACATCAAAAACAGCAGAACCTGTCCAGGAACATTCATCTTTTTGTATCGTCGCCACCTCCATCTGTCTTGCACACATCTGCAACCAATACAGTCAGTTCTTATTGGGGCTGTTTAAGTTCCAATGACATACAGTACAGTCAAGCCAGTATGATTGTGTCAACTGTTACCAACTATCTTCCATTAAAAGAAGCAATTAACTACAGAAACTTCCTCCACGTGATGTTTTGGAACAACAGAACATTTCAAAGGCAGCTACTTTCAAACCCTACACCGAAGTATTTTATAGCTGCAGTAATCAATATTTTCAGATTAACAAAAGCTCAATTTACTGTGACTACATAGTGACAAAAAAAATAGTTCATTGTGTTTGATAATCGTAGTGCAATTCTCTACCTATATTGTATATGTCCCTATCAAATATACTTAAAATTAAATTAAATCACAATGTCTCTCAGCTTGTTGTTTTAGTTCATTCTCACCACTTTCATCAACCTCAAAAGTAAACATTCAAAAGCTGAGAGTCAGTCAGTACCATGCAGTGATTGTTGACAATATCTATATTTCAGAACTAAAAATATATAAATAAACAAAAATCTACCACTATTTGTTTTTTCAACATTAACGTCTTTGAGAATGGGCTTTAAGTTAAAAAAAAAAGCATGTTAGTGCTCTCTGGTGGACAAACATGAGAGGCACTGATTTGAAATGACTGCAATATTTCATGTCATCTATTTTTCAACATGTGCAACATTCTGATACTGATATATTCAAACACTTGGCTGATTGGGCAGAAGCATTCCGCTTTTAAACTATTGCCATAGTTTTGAGATACAGTAAACTACAAAATGTAGGTTTGTGATAGTGAAGATATTTGACCAGTCAACACTACACTACACTATATCAGTAAAAACACTGAAAAAAACACTGAAGTGGCAAAAACAGTGTGTACATTTAGTTTTTTTTTTTTTTGCTTTGATAAGTTGTTTTATGCGGTACTTAGCATTAAACAAATCAAGACTTTAAAAGTGTAATCGGTAATTATCAGCTTTGATATAATTAAACTGAAAAATTAAATGAAATTATTAGTAGTAGTTTTATTTCAGCATTTTTAATCTCTCACTTTTGAAAATAAAGAGCATACACTACCTTAATCCCAGCAGCCTACTGAGTGGTTCTTGCAGCACGTAAAGATCACAAAACATTGTATATGCAGCTCCTCCTAACCTTAAAGACCTGGCTGCGCGGCGTCTTGTTGCCATTGTAGCCCATGTCGTTGCCATTGTTGGGTGATGAAGGCCCCAGGCGGAACACATGGCAGAAAATACGAACAATCCTCAGCAGACTCTTCATTTGAGCTTCATAACTGCTGGACAGGCTAAGGATGTACAGAAATAAAATTAATTACTGTCAGACACATCTTAGCACTACTCAGCAATCAATAATGCAGCTACATAAAATCAAGCACAAGCTGCAATACACAAAATATCTAGAGTTAAGTCCATCAGTCATCCAAAGTTACACATTATATCCATCAATTCTGGTTAAGTTTGAAAACGTTTAAATGTGCATCTTAATTTGCTTACATGGTTTTTGGATTGAATGATGCTACAGGAGGAGCTTGTTCAAAAACAAACTACTGACTGATTCAATTTTTACAACTAATGATGACAGTGGTTAGCCTATGTGGTTGAGGTGAAAAGAACTCACTATATTTACGCTTAATATCGGGGAAAGGTAAGCCTTTCCTGTGCCAAGCCACTTGCCACATCCTGAAATCATCTTCCTCTGTGCTCCGGAGATGGGGAATGTGATGGTGAGATGATGGCTTATGTCTTTTACAACTGAAAGGTGCTTATGTAATAGTTAAGGCTTACTAGAACAAGTTGGGACACTGTTAAATGCACAACGAAAACAGAATTGGAAAACTAATACTTCTAATTTGATATTGGATTGAAAACGGCACAACAAAATAAAATATATGCTGTGTGAACAGCTGTATCACCTTGTATCAATGATAATGGAACTCAACAGGGGATGTAGATCTACATGTGAAAGTTGTTTGGTTTGCTGCACATCATTGCAAAGCAAAAAACACTGCTTACCAAGAGGAACATAAAGACTTGTCTCACATTAGCCAAAAAAAAGCCCACCTCAGCGCCCCTTTCTGGATATATTTTTTTCTGTTTCTGTGGAATGATGAGTCAAAGGTGGAACTTTTTAAAAGATATAGGTCCTGTTACATCTGGTGTGAAGTTAACATAGCATTGGAGAAAAAGAACTTCACACACAGTTGTGGTGGTAGCATGATGGCTTTGCTGCTATAGGACCTGGGCAACTTGACATAGAGCAAAGACTTCTGCTCTCTTTCAGAAATAGAGAAAAAATGGCAGATCATCATTCCATGATGTCATGCTCAAGTGAAACTGTGTTAAGTCAAATCAAAGTTCAATTCTATTGCACATTTAAAACAATCTCAGTTGACCAAAGTGCTGTACAAATGTAAAAAATGGTAGATAATAAATACAGCAATAAATGTGATGTAAGATAAACAACAAAACATCAATGAAACACAACCAATGAATCAATAAAAGTGCTTGTGTGCTAGATAACCAAGGTACCCTTCCTGGCAAAAGGGTGACGGTAAAAGGCTCATGGACTGAAGACACCGTCATAACCATCAAGCACGTTAGATGGTACAAATAGAATAACTTCCGTTTTGTTTTTGTTCAGGTTGAGGAAGTTTGCCTCCTAACATAATTGCACATTTTTAAGGCAGTCTAGCAGAGCCTTAATGGTAGCATGGCTGTTTGCTTGTATTGCCAGATAGATTTGTGGATGTAGATAAAACAACGAAACGCCATTTGTATTATTTTCTTTAAATGGACCCCAAGGGAAGCATATACAGTATCTCAAAAAAAGTGAGTACACCCCTCACAGTTTTGTAAATACTTTATCATATCTTTTCATGGGACAACACCGAAGAAATTACACTTTGAGCATATATGGGGCATCATCAAGCAGGTGAAGGACCACAAGGTCTCTAACATCCACCAGCTCCGTGATGTCGTCATTGAGGAATGGAAGAGGATTCCAGTGGCAACCTATGAAGCTCTTGTGAACTCCATGCCCAAGAGTGTTAAAGTAGTAGCTAGAAAATACTGATGGCCAAAACAAAATATTGACATTTTGGGCACAATTTGGACATTTATACTTAGGGGTGTACTCACTTTTTTGCCAACAATTTAGACATTAATGGCTGTGTATTGAGTTATTTTGAGGGGACAGTAATTTCACACTGTTACACAAGCTGTACACTGACTAATTTACATTGGATCAAAGTGTCATTTCTTAAGTGTTGTCCCAAAGATATCATAAAATATTTTCAGAAATGTGAGGGGTGTACTCACTTCTGTGAGATACTGTATAACGAACACAGACTGGGGCCTAAGATGGAGCCCTGGGGCACCCCACAGTTAAGTGGGGACGCAGCTGAGGTATACTGGCACAGACTGACAGAGAAACTCCTCTTTGACAAATACACCTAACGCCTTAAATGGGGAATGCAAGGAGATACCCTAGCCCCATTCCTCTTCGTCATAGTCCTGGACTAGGCGCTCAAGAAGGCCATCAATGGGCGAGAGCAGAATCTTGGCCTCACTATTACACCAAGGAGGTCAAGAAGGTACCCTGCAGTAGCCCTTACTGATCTGGACTATGCAGACGACATCTGCCTGCTCTCCAAAAACATGGAGCAAGCACAGGAGCTCTTGAGCAGAGTGGAGTCAGAATGTGTCAAGGTTGGCCTTTCGGCTGAATGCCAAGGAAACTGAGGTGATCACCTATAACATCCAAGCGGAACACCCACCCCTCACAACAACAGGATGCACTGCGCCTAGAAATTCTGTCCATAAAAATAATGAACAGAACCGGTGACAAAGGACAGCCCTGCCGGAGTCCAACATGCACTGGGAACAGATCTGACTTACTGCCGGCAATGCGAACCAAGCTCCTGCTCCAGTCATATAGGGACCGCACGGCCCTTAGCAGAGGGCCTCCGACCCCATACTCCCGGAGCACCTCCCACAGAATGAAACGAGGGACACGGTCGAAAGCCTTCCCCAGGTCCACAAAACACATGTGGACTGGTTGGGCAAACTCCCATGAACCCTCGAGCACCCTGTGGTATAGAGCTGGTCCAGTGATCCGCGGCCAGGACAAAAACCGCATTGTTCCTCCTGAACCCGAGGTTCGACTATCGGCCGAACTCTCCTCTCCAGTACCCTGGAATAGACTTTCCCCGTGAGGCTGAGGATTGTGATCCCTCTATAGCTGGAACACACCCTCCAGTCCCCTTTTTTAAAAAGAGGAACCACCAGTCTGCCATTCCCAGAGGCACTGTCCCTGACCGCCACGCGATGCTGCAGAGACGTGTCAGCCAAGGCAGCCCCACATCATCCAGAGACTTGGTGTACTCAGGGCGGATCTCATCCACCCCCGGAGCCTTGCCACTGGGCAGCTTACTGACTCCCTCAGTGACTTCAGCTTGGGTGATGAATGAGACAACCTCTGCTTCCTCTAGGAAAGAGGTGTCAGTGGGATTGGGGAGATAAACAAAGTATTCCTTCCACCGCCCAAAAATGTCCCCAGTTGAGGTCAACAGCTCCCCACCAGTGTTGGTGGAGCACTGCTTTCCCATCCTGAGGCACTGGATGGTTTGCCAGAATTTCTTCGAGGCCGATCGGTAGTTGTCCTCCATGGTCTCCCCGAACTTTTCCCATACCCGAGTTTTTGCTTCCGTGCCCGAGCCGCCGTCCGCTTGGCCTGCCGGTACCTGTCAGCTGCCTCACGAGTCCCCCGAACCACCAGGCTCGATAGGACTCCTTCTTCAGCTTGACGGCATCCCTTACTTCCGATGTCCACCACCGGGTTCGGGGATTTCCGCCGCAACAGGCACTGGAGACCTTATGGTCGCAGCTTCAAACAGCTGCGTCCACAATTGAAGTCGAGAACATGATCCACTCCGACTCCATGTCTCCAGGCCCTCACAATTTGTTTGGGCCTGCCAAGTCTGTCCAGCTTCCTCCCCCGCAAGCGGATCCAACTCACCACCAGGTGGTGATCGGTTGACAGCTCAGCCCCTCTCTTCACCCGAATGTCCAAGACATACGGCCGAAGATCAGATGAGACAACTACAAAGTCGATCATTGACCTCCGGCCTAAGGTGTGCTGGTGCCACATGCACTGATGGACACCCTTATGCTTGAACATGGTGTTTTTTATGGACAAGCTGTGACTAGCACAGAAGTCCAATAACAAAGCACCACTCGGGTTCAGATCAAATCAAAAATCTAAAAAATCTAAATTACTTTATTTATCCCCAAGGGGAAATTCATTTAGTCTGTTGACTCTATAGTTACACAGCCTGATGGCTGTTGGAGCGAAGGATCTTTTGAATCTCTCTGTCCTGCAGCGGAGAGAGAGGGGCCGTCTACTGCTGCCTCTCCGGTCCATGAAGGTGCTGTGCAGCAGATGATTCGGGCAATTTATGATGGTCTCCAACATCTTCATGGTGCATCTCTCCACCACCTCCTCTAGTGTGTCCTGCCTGACTCCAATCACAGATCCAGCTCTTTTGTTCATTCTGTCCAACCTCCTTGCATCTCTGTGTCGGATGCTGCCTCCCCAGCAGACTGCAGCATAAAACAGCACACTTGCCACCACAGACTGATAAAACATCTGCAGCATCTTACTACAGATGTCAAAAAATCTGAGCTTCCTTAAGAAAAAGAGGCGGCTTTGACCCTTTTTGTAGATAGAATCTGTGATTAGGGACCAGTCCAGCTCATTATCCAGGAAATCACCGAGATATTTATAACTTGACACTACCTCGATGTCCACCTCACCAGTGTTCACTGGCTGAAGAGAGGGCTTGCTCAAGGCAACAGACTCAAGTAACTTAAGTTACCTTACAAAGGCTCTCCTTAATGTCTGGTTCAAGGAAAAAATTAGGTTAAGATGGGTGTAAAAAAGAAAATGGAATAGAGTGCCCCCCCCTCCCTTTTTTTCTTCTTCTTTTCTCTCTTACCCTCTTTTCACCCTTGACACTGTGACAGATGTTTGATGTCTATTAATATCTTAGTTCTAACAGTGATCCACATTAACCTCTTGGATGTAATCACACACAGACTTCTTGGGATTTGCCTGCCTTTGTCTTGTTCGTGCCTCCTTGTGGATCTGTCTGGTGGTAAACCTCTCCCCAATCCTTACGAGGACTGGATAGCCATGCATTAAAGTCACACAGGATTGGCTACTTTATACTGGGTTTGGATAAGATATTTTGGATAATAAATACATGAATGAATACCTGAGAAGCTTGTGTCCATTGGTGGTAGCGACTTCAGCGAGACTGATCAAGATCCTCTGGTAATAACTGTCACTCTGCTGAGAGACATGCTCCAGAACCTGCCTGAGCTACACAAACACAAAAACACATCAACACATTTGTCTACAAAGGGCTTATTGCTGAATGTAAAGACTCACTGGTCATACCATGTTCTCTTTCATTTCATCATTTTGTGTCATCTGGATGAGGGTTTGGAAAAGTCTGCTGTGGTGCTGGATGAGGATCTCACAGGTCTCCCCATATCCACCCTGAACACGCAAGACAGGGCATTAAACATAATGAACTGAACAAAACTAGGGCCAGAGATATACTGGTAACTAGGCATTTGTGTGTGCATGGCAGCTTTCTTCCCGTTTCATGTGAGTATTTAGAACATTGGTTATGTGTGTGTGTGTGTGTGTGTGTGTGTCATAAACGGTAGGTAGAAACAATGCATATAATGGAGAAAACAATGCCTTGGGTATTTCAGAAATGGTGCCATATAGCTATTTATTTATTTAATTTATCATTTATTTAAGGGTTCCAGTGACTTCACCATACCAAATGGCAGCCTAGGCTAGCTTCTCCCACAACGAAACGCCAATTTCGCATCATTAAATAGTCAAATAAGATATTTTCGATAAATACTGGAAATAACAAGGCGAAGATGGGGGAAAAGGATGGACAAAAGAAAAACTCTGCTGCAGAGTCTAACAGCGGACAATATACAGTGAACAGCTACCCTGCACAGGTACGCGATGAAGAAGTTTATGCTGAGACACATGTGGCTATCTAAGTGTTGGAACTGATCGTGAACTGATGGAACTTTCGTGAAGACATGCGAGAGCAGCTAGCTGAAATCAAATCTGATCTTGCAAATGTAAGTGTTAGAAGGTAGGTAGAAATGCGAACCGAAAATGTGGAAGACCGTGTTCAAAATATGGAACAAGTTTTGATGATAAAGGTGATTAATCAGCAGGAAAATAAGTTGCTCGATTACAAAGGAAGATCCCGACGGGAGAATATAAGGCTGTATAATGTCCCCGAGGGGGCCGAAGGGTCGTCTATGGTGGAGTATGTAGAAAAGTTGTTATGAGAGACCATTGAGATCCCCGTCACCACAGAGCTTTGCATTGAAAGAGCCCACCGGGCAAGGAGGACAGGCCACGGTCGATAATAATCAAGTTTCTCCGCTACACAACTAATGAGGACATTTTGCAGATGAAGCTGTTTTTGAACGGGACACGGATATATTTCGATTAGGATTACCCTCCAGCAATTCTGCAGAAGCGTAAAGAGTACTCCGAGGCGAAGCGAGTGTTAAAGCAGAAGAACTTTTGCTTCCACTACCCGTTCCCTGCTAAACTACAAGTTTTCTACGAGGACGAGACAAGGCTGAAGCACCAGACCTCGGCAGAAGCAACCAAAGACATGAAGGACAGAGGACCATGCACCTATTTACTTATGTGTTGACTTTAGTCTGCAGGTGAAGAATACTACATGGAAATTAAATTCAAGTTTACTAAATGACTCTCAATTTAAGGGAACAATTCGAAGGCCTCTACCTAGAATTCAATGATAATGATGAGGTCTCACCCCCCATCCTGTGGGATGCCTTAAAGGCTGTTTAAAGGGGTAAAACTATTTCCTTTTCTTCATATAAGAAAAAAATAAGGAACAAAAAAAAAAACAAAGAATTGCCAAATAAATTGAAGGAATTGGAGAGGAAACACAATTTAAATTAGGAGCAAAATTTATAAGAATGAATCTTTCCGTCCTGCACCGGAGAGAGAGGAGCCCTCCACTGCTGCCTCTCCGATCCATGAAGGTGCTGTGCAGCAGATGATCCAGGCAATTCATGATGGTCTTGAACATCTTGACAGTGCATCTCTCCACCACCTCCTCCAGTGTGTCCAACCTGGCTCCAATCAATGAGCCAGCACGTTTGACCAGTCTGTTATGGAGTGAATTTTGTGTCAAAAATATTTGCAAATGCGTGTGGAGAGTTTTGTGTCCGTATCTCAATCTGTGTGTGCGCTGTCGGGTTTGCAGATCTGTAAATGAATCTGTAAATGCATGATGAGATTTGTGTGTCTGTACAAGAATCTGCAAATGTGTAAAACAACTTGTGTGGGGGTGTGGTGGCGCACCCCCCTGAGGCGCTTGCCTCGTTAGCGGGCGGTGCCGGGTTTGAATCTGGCTCGGCACCCTTTCCCGCATGTCTTCCCCTCTGTCTCCCCCTTTCACTCTCGCACTATCCAAT
>CAFUXE010002265.1:74194-92766 GCA_903364295.1 Serranus cabrilla | reverse complement strand
CTTTAAAAAAAAAAAAAAAAACAACTTGTGTGTGTAATCAGATTTGCAAATGTGTGAAAAATCCACAAATCTGTATTCTAATTTGCAAGTGTATTAGAGATACGGACACACAACTCTCCACATGCATTGGCAAATTGAGATACGGGCACACAACTCTCCACACGCATTTTCAAATATTTTTGACACAAAATTCTCTCCTGCAGGCGCGCGCTCCATCCTGAATGATCCCTCCGAGCGGACCGGTATGCGTGTGAGGGACAGATGAGGCGACCGGGGCAGGTAGCAAGTTAAGTGTACGTATTGCAGTCAGTTACTTTTCAGCATCCAAACGGCTTGTGCTCTCTGTGTTACTGCTGTTATTAACTAACGTGAAGGCAACGGGAGTTAACCATGGAGGAAAGGCTGTCTTCGGCCCCGGAAATACATTGGGATCTCCCCTGTGTCTCCAACCTGTTTTAGGAGACGGAAGCAGGCACGTGACTATGAGGAAACGTGTATGGTCGTGCTGTTTGTCCTCTGCAGTTCGTAGTCCGGAAGGACATGGCAGCCTCCATGGAGCGGGACGGGATATAAAAACAGAGAAGTGATTCTCCGCTCAGGGGGTATTGTCAGATTGTTGGCATGGGTCATTTTACACCAATGGGGAACTATTTATGAATGAAGATGTTGATTTGAGGTAATAAAATACTTAAAACATTACACAATGTCCCTTTAAGAAAAAGAGGTGGCTCTGCCCCTTTTTATAGAGACCGTCTGTGTTTATGGACCAGTCTAACTTCTTATCCAGGTATACACCTAGATCCTTTAACTTGGCACCACCTCTATGTCCACCCCACCAGAATTCACTGGCTGAAGAGGGGACTTGAACCTGCAGAAATCTCTGATAATTCCCCTAGTCTTTGAGGTGTTCAGGAGGAGATGTTCTTGTGACTCCAGTCACTGAAGGCTTTTATCAGATCCCTATATTCAGATTCCTGTCCATTCCTGATACATGCCACAATAGCAGTGTTGCCCGATTATTTCTGGATGTAGCAGGACTCAAGAGTTGTATTTGAAGTCTGCTGTGTACAGTGTGAACAGGAAAGGAGCCAGAACAGTCCCTTGTGGAGCCCCTGTGCTGCTCATTAATGTCCCAGAAACACAGTTCCCCAACCTGACATACTGTGGCCTTCCTGTCAGTTAATCTGTGATCCAGGAGATGAAGGAAAGATCCACTCTCATCTCTGTGTTTGTTTTTGAGTATGTTGGGTTGAATGGTGTTGAATGCGCTTGAAAAATCAAAGAACATGATTCTCACATAAGCGCCAGTTTCCTCCAGATGAGCAATCGCATGGTGAAACATGTAGAGGACAGCATCATTCACTCCAAAGTGTTGTTTGTATGCAAACTGCAGGGGGTCGAACTTGTCTTTGACCTTAACTTTCAGTAGGCGTAGTATCAGCCGCTCCAAGGTCTGGACCGGTCTGTAGTCATTAAGTTCAGCTAGCTGGACGTGTTATGTTTGGTACCGGCACAACACAGGAAGTTTTCCACAGAGCTGGTACTCGCACCAATTGTAGACTGAGGTTGACACAGTTGGGCAGCACAGTCTTTGAGCAGCCTTGGACACACACCATCTGGGCCAGTAAAATTTTCCCAGTTCCAACCTCACCCCCATCTCTGTGACAGACAAGGGTGGAGGCTCAGGTGTCCGAGGGGGGGTGGATTCTGCATTGGAGATTTACACATGCTGAAGAGAGGGAGGTGGAGGAGGAGGAGAAGCAGCATTGGAATTGGTTGAGGCCTCTGCATTTAATCTGTAGAAGAACTGGTTGAGTTCATCAGCTCTCTCTACGTCACCCACCACTGACTGTCTTTTCTTGCTGTTGTAACCAGAGATTGTGTTTATTCCTCTCCCCATTTCACAGGTGTTGCTGTGTTGTGGAATCCTCTCCAATTTCTTCTTGTATTCCACCTTTGCCATCTTTAATCTCTTCTTCAACTTAAATTGTACTGGTTTTAGCCGTGCTTTGTCACCATCTCTGAAAGCTGCCTTCTTCTCATTGAGGATTGCCTTTAAATCACTAGTAATCCAAGGTTTGTTATTGTGGAAACAGCGTACAGTCCTTGTCGGTATGACTGTATCTCTACAGAAGTTAATGTAATCAGTAAAGCAGACAACTTGTCTGTCTATATCCATACTGTTCTCCTCTGTTTCCAGCAACACATTCCAGTCAGTACATTCAAAGCAGTCCTTTAGAGCCTCAGCAGCCTCTGGTGTTTCCTGACTGTGAGTTTAGTTGCAGGCTGTCTCCACACATGGTTTGTAACATGTCTCCAGAAGAACTAAATTATGATCTGACCTGCCAAGTGTCAGTAAGGCAGTGGCTCTGCAAGCTTCTTTGACATAAGCACAGAGCAGATCAAGGGTTTTATTTTCTCTGGTGGGACAATGAACAAACTGTATAAATTCAGTCATGTGGGAGGAGAGAGAAACATTACTGAAATCTCCTGATATTATCAGAAATGCTTCAGGATGCTTAGTCTGTATCTTTGCAACGAACCATGCTTCACATGGAACTTCAGAAGTTGCCTTCGGTGGGATGTACACAAGAATTGTTATGATATGACTGAATTCTCTTGGTACATGGTACGGTCTCGTACTGACTGCCAAAATCTCAAAAGCCGGACAACACATCTTCTCCTTGATAGCAACATGTGCAGGACTGCACCATCAAATAAACAAATAAATAAAAGCCAATAAAGCCAAGCCCCCACCTTTTTTCTTGCCACTGGCATTGGCATCTCTGTCCGCTCGTATGAGAGTGAAGCCAGGTAGAACCACACCGGCGTCTGAGATGTTTTGATTCAACCACGTTTCCGTATGAGACTGCACTCACGGTATACTTTCTGTGTCTTCAACAAAATCTACACTTCATCATTCTTATTGGGCAGAATATTGACATTTTCCATGATGACTGAAGGCAGAAAGGGCTTATATCTCCATTTCCAAGCCTTGACTGTTGCTCTATCCATCAAAAAGTGCAAAAATGTGATAAAAATACAAAAAAAAAATTACAGAACCACAAGAATTTGCTGCGTTGAAGCGCATTCCGGAATTGAATTAATCAATTAATTAACTATTTAAACATATAATATGAATATATGAATAAGAAATTAGACTTCTGCGTACCTTTGCAGGATCATATTTTGAAAAAAAATAGCCCAGAATCACAAATCGCAGATTTGCCTCAAAGGGCTTTAAAGACTATACAGGGTACTTCAGGTGAATTGTATGTAACTCGCAAAGGTATTTATTCCAAACACTTTAGACTTTGTACTACAGAAAGTGTTTAGTGAGTAAATTGTTAAAAGGCGGTTTAAAAAAAAAAAGTCACCTGCACACAGAGATCCAGCGGAGTGATTCCGTTCCTGTCAGCAAGGTATTTGGCACCCCGAGAGAGCAGGATCTGCGCTGTATCTCTTTGGCCATGGCTACAGAATGACACATAATAATAATAATAATAATAATAATAATAATAATAATAATACTATAAAAACTAGAACTTCGATTCCAATCCCTAATATTTCAAATTTAAGTATTCTGACCAGTGAAGTCTGAGAGTTTTGGAAGTGAATCAGTTATGAGCATGTAAGAGTAAGAAAGGTGAGGAGAGAACACATTATGAAACTTCAACAGTACAATGAAATCACGGATAGCATCACCTGCAAGCAAAATAAAGAGGGGTAGCTCCAGAGACGTTCGGCCGGTTGATGTCAGCGCCACTGTCCAGAAGACACAACACCGTCTAAGCAGATACAACGCGCCTTTATATCACATACTGGGAAAAATTGCACTGATATACTGCATAACAAAAAACAAACAAATGTATTCTACTTTCATGCGCAATGATTTTTATAATGATTTCAAGTTTTACAGAAATGATTTTGGAATCTATGTTGTCATTATGTAATGGATAAATCATCAAAAGTACAAAAGACAAGGGAATCTCTTGAATGGATAACATTTAGTTTATGAGTCTTACTCATAATACTCATAATACTAATACAATTTTGACATTTTATTTTGAAACCCATTAAAAATAGGTTTATCAAAGTTAGAATCAAGAGATTAATGGCCTATCATAATAATAGACCAAGACTAAAGTTGCTGGAATTCATAAAGCCTATGTTCTAACTAGGGCTAAAAATACTGATATTTCCCATGAACAAAATCTTTTTTAAATTGGCTCACAGTTTTGTGTCCGTTCTGACAGGCTACATGGAGAGCTGTTTGCCCCATGGCATCCTCCACATCCACGTTGGACACATGCTGGACCAGGTCATGAAGGAGCTCTGTTCTCCCATTCACTGCCAACCAGTGGATCTGCAGCAGAGGTTCAAATGAACAGTTTATTCAATTGGTCTCTAATTGAAAGTTTCAAGAGCAATGTAGCCAAAGTATCAATATACAATTTGTCCAGATATTTGGACAGTACACAGTAACAATAATATGAATAGACCTGACATGATAACTATTTTTAGACGGAATATTGTCCCAGAAATTATCAAGACAAAAAATAATGTCATAACCAATTTATGCCGCCACTATAATATTAATATAATGCAAAAAATAAATATGGACTCCAATACTTTAATAAATAATAAACACTTTGACAGTGGTATAGAGAGTCATTTTTTTAACCAATAAAAATATTTGTAGTTTGAGTGTTCATGTTCAGCTTTAGCTTGTGAAGATAAAGGAAACCAAGTCCATGTTGAGGGGCTACGCGGTGGGGTAGTGGTTAGCACTCTTGCCTCACAGCAAGAGGGTTGCGGGTTCGATCACCGCCTGCGGCCCTTCTGTGTGGAGTTTGCATGTTCTCCCCGTGTGTGCGTGGGTTCTCTCCGGGTACTCCGGCTTCCTCCCACAGTCCAAAAACATGCAGCTCAGGTTTAATTGGTGACTCTAAATTGCCCGTAGGAGTGAATGAGAGCGTGTGAATGGTTGTCTGTCTATATGTGTCTATATGTGTCAGCCCTGCGACAGACTGGCATCCTGTCCAGGGTGTACCCCACCTCTCGCCCAATGCAAAAACTAAACTGAACCAAAATGACACCCTCTTTTGTAGGATGTCATATTCATATAACTTGATATTGAAATTATTGTGACAGGTCTAAATATGAACAATGACAACACTGGACTTGATATTGCATGTGTTTTTTATGTGTTTTCTGACAAAAAGTTTATGTTTTGGTAAGGTCTTTAACAATACCACAATAACTAGCCGAATTTAGGAGTTAATTAACCACCAGTCACAGAGATAAGACTACAATAATTTGATTGGCAATGATGACATGATGATAACATTTTAAATACAGCATGAACCACAGCCAGATGATTATAGTCCACTCACAGCAGTCAGCCCCTCATTGTTGCAAATGTTGACATCAGCATTATACTCCAGTAGTTTGCCCATACACTTTTTCTGTCTGAGGAAACAGTGGATCAAAGTGTTATCATGTATCATCAGACACACAGTCTCTGTTTCACACTTAAAACAACCATGTCTATCTCTAAGAACCATTGATTACATGCAGCCCATTGTAGATGGTGATACACAGATGGTTCATCCAATCACCTACTAAGCAAAAGTTTCCAATGACAGCTTCTCAGATGGTTCTGTGTTAAAACCAACTGTCGTATCAGTCGTTAAAGTAAGGAAACAATGTGCCATAAAAAGGCACGGAAGAAGACATGAGTGAACACAGATGTAAACAACAAGGCAATCAGAGAGTTATTAGTTATTTTGTGTACAAAGAAACAAACAGTCAGACAAACACTGGCTAAAACATGACCTCCTTGACTGAGGTAATTATTTATCAGTAAGAAAATGCAATAAACATGTTTGCAGGACCTCAAGGATTAACTAATAGCCACAAAAGGCTGGTATGTAGATTTTAATCACATGGTCTAGTGACTTCGCTTTTAAACACAACACAAACACGTGAGCAGAGATTAAATGTAGTATGAGGCTCATACCCATTCCTAGCTGCGAGGTGTAGAGGAGTACAGCCTGAGATGTCCTGGTAGTTTGGGTTGGCTCCTCTTTTCAACAGCAGAACCAGACATTCCACTGACCCACAGCTAGACAGAAAAGAACACAGACCAACTTAGTGTCAGAGCAGCAAACAAGACAACTGTGGCCCGTTCCAGAATGTGTGTTTTCTGAAAACCCTGAGTATGTTAACCCTGAAATGAGGGAAACTGTGTGTTCCGTTCCTGCTTGGGGGCAGGTTTTCTTCAACAAACTCTGGGTTTCTTTCTGTCTCCTCCCTCTTTAGAGACAGAAACGCTGTTTCATTTCCTCATTGATTCAAACTGTGTATCAAAACACATTCATTTGCGGAGGTTACTGTTGATTTGATATTAGTTTGTCACCCAAGGACTGTGTAAGTGTAACATCTTCACGCACATCAGCCGGGCGTTTGAACAGATATATTAACATAGACAGCGCTACAGTCCTGAGCTCAGAATAAAACCGCTGCCTGTCTTTCTTTTTGCAAGTGGATGTTCTTCTTATTTCTTTTATTTT
This sequence comes from Serranus cabrilla, assembly GCA_903364295.1. Lineage (NCBI taxonomy): Eukaryota > Metazoa > Chordata > Actinopteri > Perciformes > Serranidae > Serranus > Serranus cabrilla. The sequence goes on along the minus strand of CAFUXE010002265.1, from coordinate 86,191 downwards.
TTCATTTAACACATTGAGCCTGTGCTCTGTATACAGGCTCTGCGCACACTGACAGCTGTCAGTCTGTTCGAGCAGCCGCACTCAATAGTTTGTGTAATTTCACTTTATATTGTAAAAAAGCTTCATACATAATAAAACCCATCACTGTTATTCTGATGTGACTGGTCCTACTGATCGAACATGAATCCTATAATATTAAAGATTAAAATGATGATTATATGAAGCAGGTTATGGATATAACAAACTTGAAGACAGATCTTTTAAGATCTTTTAAAAGTATTTCCCAGGTTCAATTAAACTTTTTAACAGAGCTTTTTATAACATCCTAGCTTTATTTTGGATGCTGATATTATTTTCCGACAATATCTTAAGTAATTAAGTTTGAACAAGAGAAATATAACTATTTTACATTCATGTATTTTTTCGCTGTATTGGATAGATCGACAACCAATGGGAGCAACGTAAGACGTGATGTATGTTCAGCCAGGACTCCGGGCTGCCGACGGCGCTCGTATTGTCCAACTCCTCGTGCACGCCGAGTTGCGTGATGCCCATCTCAGCCGCCTCCTTCACCAGGTCCTCCATACGTGCGACCAAAGGTGAAATCACAATGAGTGCCGGGTTTCCCTTGTGTGCCAGCGGCAGCCGTGTTCGTTGTACACAAACCCAAGCGCTCTTAAGTCACGTGACTGTTGCTCATCTGTCCATCATCGTGTAAAGCCCGCCCTGACAATTTCATTGGTCATGTTTTTTTGATACATCGCATAGAAGCTCCTCAATGGTAAATGGTAAATGGACTGCACTTATATAGCGCTTTTCTAGTCTTTGCGACCACTCAAAGCCCTATGACACTACAGACTGCGCTCATTCACCCTTTCATACTGGTGGCCGAGGCTACCCTACACGGTGCCACCTACCACCATCAGGAATTCATTCACACACAGCCGCCCTAAATGGAGCAGTGCCAGACCTAACTGCCCGCAGAAAAATGTTGTAGGCGGGGGTTAAGTTTGGCTGCACCCAGGCTACGGTTTTTCACATTTAGTAGCATTCTCTCCGGTCAGGAAGAGCCAATTTTGAAGTGGATCTCATGGTTTGCAGCATGAGATTGCATTAAAGAAAAGTCACTTTGTGTTTCCACTGGTGGGCAATATGATTATGTGTGAATGATTATGTGTCTGCCCATTCAATATTGTTTCTCTAAATTGAACCTACTTCAGGGGCTAAGCTAAAAACTGCATAAAGCATGTTACTCCCTGTCGCCAATGTGGGGCGCCATGACAATTTGTCAGTAATTATGTATGGCTGTGTTCAGGCCTGGACTCTGATCACACGTGACAAATTTAGGGCAGATCAGAAAATGTAAGGTCAAGTTATACAGTCTTGTGCTTCATAGAAAAACACAATATTTTGCATCAATGCCAAGCCCACATAGAGCAACTAGCTACAAAGCCTTTGATAACTTTTGATCCCAAAGGCCTTATGATGGTACAGACCAAGTTTGAAGTCAATCAGGTTAATTCCCTAGGAGAGTCTAAAAATGGTCAAAAACAGCCAAAAATAGTTGTTTGAGTCAAGATGGCCGACTTCTCGTTGGGTTTAGGGTATGGGTCCAGGAGGCTTTTCGGTGCGTCTCCCCATGATATATACGTATTTGTTCCAAATCTCAATCGTTTACGTGAATGCACCCCATAGTTTGCCACTCCGTTGAAGGTTTGTAGGTGGTGCCATTGTCGTATTTTGCAACGCCCATTCGCGAGACATTTTAAATAAATAAATAATCACCAGATCTTGACATGTGTGCAAAGTTTTACAACTTTTTAGATATGATAAAGGTTCCAAAAAGCTGATTCATTTGGAATAAAAAGAATAATAATAATAAGAAACATCAATTCCAATAGGGTCCTCGCCTATATGCTTGGACCCTAAAACACAACACAATGCCTCTCTGTTAACCGGTAATAGTATATCAAAGATACCGAATATCATCTATCTATAATTCAAGGAATGTCTGTGATTCCTGTGGAGCGAGTATCTCGCTGACCGTTAGTCAGATCGACCTGAAATTTTCGATACGGGTCGAGCATGGCCCAGCGGAGTGCCTTTTGATTATTTGAAGATTTTTTAATTCATATTTTCTCCAAACATTGCAATATAGATGATTATTTAGCTAGGACATGTCGGCAGTGCATTGTTTCCCAGGGGACATTACAGCACGGACACTCGGGCCGTAGGCAGGAAGTCGGCCTTAATGCATGTCAACAGTCTGACAACTGATCTGTTCTTTTAACATCAGCAGGGCTCTCAAGTCTCACTCATTGGGTGTGAGACACATGCATTTCAACCTGTTCACTCACGCGCCACGCAGAGGAATTACCAGGAGAACGCACACCAAGTTGTGCCGCTATTTTTTTCACTGTGGAACAGCTTGGAAGAAAGTGGTTTTCCCGTCAAATTCAAAGAGAGCTGGCACGCACCGGCTAATAAAAAAAAAAAGAGAAAGGAAAAGCAACATAGCTTTCCCAAGCCGATTTAAAATAGCATTGTTGTATCCGGGTAAGATTTAGGGGATGCCACTACAACAACGTTACGTTCAATGCATTTTATTCAGAGCTTTCCATTAGCGCCGGCTGTTCGGCCAAACAGCGTGTTTGTCAGGATGTATTTTCCACATGGGCCTGTCAGAATTGATCCACACTGTTACAGATGCCGTTCAGGAGCTGCAAGTTAACGTAAGCGAACAATTATTAAACTTTACTATTAGTATTAATATGTGTTTAGTTTTTAACTTGGGTTGCTGCCATCTATGCATCTGCAGCCTCAACCAGAGAAAAAACGTTGAGAAACTGCATGGTCCTCCGACATTAATCACTCTCATTTTCCAGATCTAGGTCCATATTCCTAACATAATAAAAAAAAAGGGTCTCCATATATTCTCAAATACATGCCCTTAAGTTATTCTTTCAGGTGGTTGGCTTGTCCACTGGGTAATAGTTGGTCTCTGCGTCTTTTTCCACAGCAGTGCAATACATTTCTTGGTAGTAAGTATACCGAGGTCTGTGAATGTTCATTCAGCTTTGCTGAAATTGTGTTTATTTTGATATATTCCCAAAAGAATAAGTTTAGGATCTAAAAAGCACTATATAAATATAATGTATTATTAGGGCCTGAGCAACAACGGTTTTGAGGGATTCGGGGCCGGAATGCATTCGTTCCGGAATGCGCTTGAACAGTTAAGCAGCAAAGTCTGGTGGCTCTGTGATTTTATGGTATTTTTCTGTATTTTTCTTATATTTTTGTATTATTTTGATGGAGACTTCTGCAGAGAGAAGAGTCTACTCAAGAGAAGAGCTTTTGTCACTGAAACGGAACAATTCTGGAGGACATCACCACCCTATTCCTGCTGAGTTGAAGAGGCGTTTTCGTGGTTGCCGTGCTGGAGCAAAAGTCAAGGCTTGGAAATGGAGATATAAGCCCTTTCTACCATCTGTCATCATGGGAAACGTCAATTCTCTGCCCAACAAGAGTGATGAACTGGAGATACTGTTGAAGACCCAGAAAGTTTACCGTGAGTGCAGTCTCATGTGTTTTACAGAAACTTGGTTGAATCAAAACATCTCAGACTCCAGTGTGGATCGACCTGGCTTCACTCTCATTCGAGCTGACAGAGATGCCAATGCCAGTGGCAAGAAGAATGGTGGGAGCTTGGCTTTATTTGTTAACCAGAGATGGTGCTGTCCCACACATGTTACTGTCAAGGAGAAGATGTGCTGTCCAGATTTTGAGATATTGGCAGTTGGTATGAGGCCATATTATGTACCAAGAGAATTCAGTCATATCATAACAATACTTGTGTACATTCCACCCAAGGCAACTGCTGAAGTTCCATGTGAAGTTCTACATGACCTCGTTGCTAGGATACAGACTAAGCATCCTGAAACATTTCTGATAATATCAGGAGATTTCGATCATGTTTCACTGTCCTCTCACCTGACTGGATTTACACAGTTTGTAAATTGTCCCACCAGAGAAAATAAAACCCTTGATCTGCTGTATGCTAATGTCAAAGAAGCTTACAGAGCCACTGCCTTACCACCTCTTGGCAGGTCAGATCACAACTTAATTCTTCTGGAAACTTGTTACAAACTGTGTGTTTTGAGTCAACCTGTAACTAAACTCACAGTCAGGAAATGGACACCAGAGGCTGCTGAGGCTCTAAAGGACTGCTTTGAATGTACTGACTGGAATGTGTTGCTGGAAACAGAGGAGAACAGTATGGACATTGACAGACAAGTTGACTGCTTTACTGACTACATCAACTTCTGTAGAGATACAGTCATAACTACAAGTACTGTACACTGTTTCCACAATAACAAACCTTGGATTACTAGTGATTTAAAGGCAATCCTCAATAAGAAGAAGGCAGAATTTAGAGATGGTGACAAAGCACGGCTGAAACAAGTACAAATTAAGCTGAAGAAGAGACTAAAGATGGCAAAGGTGGAATACAAGAAGAAATTGGAGAGGAATCTACAGCCCAGCAACACCCGTGAAATGTGGAGAGGAATAAACACCATCTCTGGTTACAACAGCAAGAAAAGACAGCCAGTGGCGGGTGACGTAGAGAGAGCTGATGAACTCAACCAGTTTTTCAACAGATTCAGTACAGCGGCCTCAGCCAACTCCAATGCTTCTGCTCCTCCTCCACCTCCTTCACCTCCTCCACCTTCTCCTCCTCCTCCACCACCTCCTCCTCTTCAGCAAGTGTACATCTCCAATGCAGCATCCACCCCCCCTCTGACCCCTGAGCCTCCACCCTTGTCTGTCACAGAGATGGGGGTGAGGTTGGAACTGGGAGGACTCTGCTCACAGAAGGCTGCTGGCCCAGATAGTGTGTGTCCAAGGCTGCTCAAAGACTGTGCTGCCTAACTGTGTCAACCTCTCCACAAGATTTTCAACCTCAGTCTACAGTTGGGGCGAGTGCCGGCTCTGTGGAAAACTTCCTGTGTTGTGCCGGTACCAAAAATAAAACGTCCAGCTGAACTGAATGGCTACAGACCGGTAGCCCTCACTTCCCACATCATGAAGACGTTGGAGCGGCTATAAAATATAGCGGCGCTATGAAATAGCTGCGCTACTGAATTAATGTAGCAGAACGCAGCTACACGTTTAGCTCCACGTTCGCTAATTCTGTTCACTTTTCCAGCAACTTACAAACAGAAATGGAGCAGGAAACTACCAGGGTCAAAATTATTAGCCCCCTTAAGATCTGACCTTTTTATTGAGCCATAACACAAACCACTATTGCACAAAGGTACTTTAATTTTGCAATGCTCAAAGCTTGTAAAATCCATTTAAATCCAAGGGTTATCTCCCCATTTACTCACAGTATAAAAACTACAGTAAGGGTTTGAGTTGAGAAAGCATCATGCCCAAAACAACAGAAATCCATTTAGACTTGAGAAAAACAATTGTTAATGCTCACAAAGCAGGAGATGGATAAACAAAGTTATCACAGTGTTTCCAAGTGTCAAGAACTGGAGTGAGAAGTATCATCAAGAAATTGAAATAGAACCACACAGTACAGAACAAGCCTGGCAGAGGTAGAAGGCAAAAGATTTCAAAGACTCTGGAAAGAAAACTAGTGAGAGATGTGTCTTAAGACTGGGAATCTCGTCAAGGTGGAAGGAATCATGAAGAAAGAAGGATATGTGAAGATTTTGAAAGAAAAACACAAAGCCCTGAATTGAATCCCATTGAGAATCTGTGGGGTGAACTGAAGACCAAGGTCCAAAGGGCATCAAATCAGGAGCTTGAGAGATATGCCAAAGAAGAATGACATTCCTCAGGAGACGTATCAGAGACTTGTTGAAAATTACAACAAATGACTGCAGACTGTTATCCAGCAAGAAGGTTACACAATTGACTATTAGCATCAGGGGGGCTAATCATTTTGACCCTGGTAGTTTTTGTTTTTATAATAAAATAATAATAATAATTTTGTTTCTGTCTGCAAAGTAAAATAATGTTAGCATCCAACATAAAGCTAGGATATTATAAAAAGCTGTGTGAAAAATCTTTTGCTCTGTTTAATAGCACTTGGGAAATACTTTAAAAATATATATTTTTTGAGTTGCAGTAGCTGCAGAATGTTTTTATATTATTCTGAAACTGATTAAACTACATTAGTTAAAATATCTTAAATACAGTCAGTGAATGCTGCGGATCAAAGATCAGAGTAGATGTCCAAAAAATATAAAATCTGCTTTATTTTAACCTCCAAATGACCAAACACATTATAACTGGATCAGTGTGAGCAATCTTTTTTTTTTCATCTTCAGCTGCTGCATCTGTATTTGTCCAAGTCAGATTAAAGCTGAATAAATATTTTAAACGTAATATTAACTACAGCCTAAAACCTCTGTCAGATTCACCACTTCATCATCCATTCAGGAAATCTAACTTCAGTCTCTAAATCAAGTAATCTTTTTAAAGACATATACAGTCCATAGTGCCTACATTTTATCTACATCCATTCATACCGAGTAAACATACTCTGAGTTGATTGAACTAACTCAAATCAGCTTTTCTGGAACCGGAAACTCAGTTTCCCATCTTAGGGTAGATCAACTCAAAGTTAGACTCCGAGTTTGTTGAACCTTCTACCTGGAACGGACCTTGTCCTGCAAATCACCTCTACTCAAAATGTAACACATCAGTGTTGTCTACAATAAACAGACACTTAGTTTGACAGCCATGCTAAATTAATTGTTTAACCATTTCATAATCATCAGGAGGTATACGTTTACAACAGATTTACTTTGTCACTTCGCTCTCGTGATGTCTAGCACTCAAAACAATTTAATTTCTAATTTCTTTCCACAAACAATGTCCCTGTTACTTTCTTTTTTTTCTTTTATGTAATACACTGAACTGGATAGTGTAATGGGCAAACTTTGACATGGTCTCTAAATTAACTCATATATCCACCCACTCCCATACCAATATCATTAGCTAATATCAGCTGGTGGACCTCTACTATGTACCCCTGTGTGGTCACACTTTACTTCAACATGAGGCTGCACCTCAAATACATTTTCCTCCCACTTACTCCACAATAGTACTCCACAATATTTGTAGGATTTTTTAAAAATACTGGCCCAAAAGGAGGGTCTTGGCAGAAGTCAAGAGTGTCCTTACCCATGAATGAGAACAAAAGTGAACAATATCTTACTTGGCAGCAATGTGTAGAAGACTTCTTTTTACTCGTCCAAAGGCATAATTCACATCAAACTTGGAGTTGAGCAGCAACTCTGAGACTGACCTTTAAGAGACAACAACACAAATTCACTAGACCTCAGTGGTAACAGATGTGAAGAAGACAGTAAGATACGAGACTTATCACAAGTAGCTCAAGCAGATAGATGCTTTCCTTTTTAAGTGCTACGACCACTGTTGCCAATAAGCTGCTCATGTTGTACAGCCCAGTTTGATGCTTACCTGTGCTGGTCAGCCATAACCATTGGCATAAGTGTGTAAACTGCAGTCTCATTGTCTGTCAAGAGTAACACAGAAGAGGAATGAAATTGTTAGACATTATTGACTTGACATTATTGAACTAAGAAACAGCAATATACATTGCTAAAGTACACCTTGACCCTCACCAGGCTCTGTGGCAAGGGCTGTGACGTTATAGAATTGTTTGTAACCATGGTCAAAAAGTAATGCACCCAGGGCTTTTCCGTAGTCTATAGAGTAATCAGCCTGTGAGGAAAAGCAGACAGCTGGGGGGTGCTGTCTTACCTTTATTGTACCCCAAAGTTAGCTGGAAGTCTCATGTCAGTGTCACCAGATTATATCCAGTGATATGCCCCTTAATCAACCCTTTCAAACTAACAGAATCAAGTTAACTGTTAGCAAGTTTGTAAGTGGTCTTCAACTTAGGTCTAACTACTACCTCCAGTTTTCATGCCGAACCTGTTACTGTATTTAACAGCTGAAACAATCAGTTATTGATCTATTAAAATTAAGTTGATTTCTAGTTGATTTCTAACTTATTTGAAAATCTATTATTAACTTGATTCAATATTCAAGCAAAAACTTGATGTTGTTCCATTTTCTCAACTGAAAGGATTTGAATCTTCTATCCATTTTGTGTCACCGTTAACTGAATATATTTAGGCTTTGGACAGTTGGTCAGGCATCTGTCTACATCAACTTGGGTCCAAGAAATTATGAGGAGCCTTTTTGTGGCATTACTGAAAGATAGATAAAGTGCACACTGAAGACAGGGTTGAGACGTTTAACTGAGGCCAAAGGTCTGAACAGATAATTCCACATTCCAATTCCAACAGAGTTCCACAGGGTGAGGGCTGCCACCCTGAGGGCTTGTTTGCAGGATTGGTTGTTTGAACTATAACAATTGATTATGATTGTAATTAACCACCATCGCTGATTGTGAGATGGTATGATAATAATGACTGAAGAAAGTTTAAAAAAGTATTTCAAGCAACTATTATGGTTAAAGGATGATTAACGTTGTTAACAGGGCCTGAGAGTCTATTTTATTTGTTGTGGTTGTAGTTTATATATTTGTTATATCTATCTAGGATATTTTAATATTTCTTTTCCACATAATTTCCACAATATTTTCACCTGCATCTTACACAGACAGACAGACAGACAGACAGACAGACAGTGTGGTGGAGAGGGTGGTTGAGGTTATCCATGACAGATATCAGTTGGTTCAATGTCCTCCTCTCCATCTCAGCTTCAAAAGCCCCCTGTTTGCAGCCAATCACATAGCCAGCCTTCTTTATCAGATTATTGAGTCTGTTTGTGTCGCTGGCTCCAATGCTGTTACCCCAGCAGACCACTGAGAAGAAAAGAACCCTGACCACAACAGACTGATAAAACATTTCCAACATCCTACTGCACAAGTTGAAAGATCTCAGCTTCCTCAGGAAGTTATTAGTTATGAAAAATGATATTACTTGATTTACTCTAAGTCACCTCTAAATGGGGCACCACTCTGTAAACAGATAAATTAATATTTAATTTAATAATTATAAACAAATTACCATATAAATGTTATCAAAAGTTGAAGGAATCCCTAGAGTTCTTTTTCACAGCAGAGGTTGACATTACTCAGTCATGTGTAATATTAAACAGACAGCATGTATATTCCAAAAGAGTATTTATTCTTAAAAACAAACTAAAGCAAAACACGCAATGCCACTCATTTATCAATCAAGCGTAGAAACGAGCACAGATTTGGGCATATATATCATCTTACGACAGAGTTCACGTGTGATTCATGAAATGTTCGTATCAAGCCAATCACAGCGTTGGAATGATTGTTCCGTGATGAATGCGACGGCTGGAAACGATCGTCATTTAAATGTCACGCCCTAACATATACAGCCTCACCCAGAGAGTTTACAACACTGAAGGACACATTACGGCCAAATGAGTTCTTTTCTTCTTTTTTTTGTCACCTTTATTAGCAAAGTGCACCGTTACAAATAACAATAGGTAGGAGCGAAATAATGATTGAATATATATTTCAAGCAAGGTACATACATGCGCAGCAACAGAGGTTTATGCAATAAAAGTAGACATAAAGCTTGAATAGCTTTTTGGTTGCAGGACAAAAACAATGTTTTTAAAGTAAGTTTTCCAGTAACAGGTGCAACAGAACCAACTGGATTTGTTTGGCAACACAAAAAGTTTCATCAAAGGAAATCACTGCAGTGCACTGCAGGATCAGGAAGAGGCAAAGAGAGCAAATAGTAAAGAGGAAGTTTTCAAAACTCGCGGTCACTTTTAAAGACCCTGTGACATCACATAGTCCCCTGGCCTCCAGCCGATGTGAGGCCCAGCTTTTTGAGATTGTGATAAGAAGTCCCCCCTCCTCCTTTTGGTCAGAAGATGACCACCGGGACATGCTGACAGCATGCTGTCATGCTGGGATTTATGACAGGGTGTCGGCAGACTTCCCCATGTAGGCCAAATCTTCCTTTGTCACATGTGGTCAACAGCACAAAGGAATGTATTCAATTGTAGCAAATATGACGATCCTCAACATATCTGTAGTCCTCCACAACCTCAATGTCCCTTTCCAGAATGCACAGGAGCTGTGGAGCTGACCCCTTTCTGCTGAAGTCCATCACCATCCCTCTGGTCTTGTCCATTATCAGCAGCAGGCGATGTTCTCTCGCCCACTCCACAAAACTGTACACTGTACTCTGTAATCCTCCTCCTGTCCATTTTTTTTTTTTACATCAGAGAACTGCTGAGTCGTCAGAAAACTTCTGTAAGAAGCATGACTCTGAGTTGTACTGAAAGTCTGCTGTGAACAGAACAGAAAAGGTTGTGGTAAGTGTACTGCCTCACTTTCTGTTACTGTGAGCGACAGTGTGCCTATGTTCCGACTCATCAGAAGATTATTGTTATCCTCCCTTTTACTGTAGCTGAATTCCTGCTCTACGTTTAAGCATAGACTAGTCTCACTTAAGCACTCAAGAGCGATCTGTATTGTATTGTTTTCTTTTCTTTTTAGAAGCTTGGTCACTAAATTGACTGTTGTTTGTAAGTCTCCTCGCTCCACTAGCCTAGTTTAGCGACTCACCTAGCCACGGCTTCTCTCTCTAGGGATAGGAATCGAAAACCGGTTCTTTTTGAGAACCGGTTCCCAGTAATCCAATTCCTAAGAATCGTTTGTTTGCTTGCCTGACGATTCCCCTTATCAATTCCTTTTACGTCGCAAATACGCAATGACGTCACGCGCAAGAAGCGTATTTTGGTCCTTAACTTTTCCAACATGGCACCAAGGCAGAAGCATTCTTAGGTTTGGCTATATTTCACGCGTATAGATGATACCGGGGCTACTTGCAACACTTGCAAGACTTTTATTTCATCAAAGGGGGGAAATACTTCCAACATGCAGAAACATTTGTCCACCCAGCATGCAATTCATTTGCGGAAATGTACTGTGTTTGATACGCTACTTAGCAAAGGTGAGTCTCATCCAGGTACAAGCAGGAGTGGAGCTAATGTCCCGGCGTCATCTGCTTTACACGTCGAAGGTAACGATAAACTCCTCCGGGTCCTGTATATTGTGTTTATGCTAGCGCCAAGTTAACCTCCTTTCCCAATATGAATACTGTCCATCTCCTGGAATTACATTTTAGATGATGATGATGACCGCCAGAGTCATGCTAGCTCAGAGGCTAGCTCTCACACTGGCTCGGAGGCTGCAGCAGGTAGCTCTCGCGCACCTTTAGCATCATCGAGGCTGGGAATATAAAACTGACAGAGGCGAGGATAGACGAATGTCACCGAGCTGTGACCAGGTTTGTGGTGATGGGTCTACACCTTTTTGCCACAGTAGATGCCCCTGCATTTCGGTAGGTTAATTTGTTTCATATATTCTGTTGTCTGCTCAGGTGAAATCTAGCATAGTGGCATGATGTTTAAACCAGTGTAGTTATGTATCATCATTATTCCCATGTTTTCTGTAGGGAGATGATAAAGACTCTCAACCCAAAATACCATGCCCCAAACAGAGACAAAGTCTTTCCAGTTGGCGTTTACACTTAAAGTAAAAAAGTGGCACTTTTATGAAAAAAAAACAAAAACAAATGCAAACAAAAATGCAGGCCTACTTTTCAAGTAAAAAAAGTCAACATCTTACACATTTGTTTGCTTGTTGCTTGGCTGTTTATGAATACGTGGTGAGTCGGGTAGATCTGTCATACCGGGCTTGACGTTCAGTTATTTTGCGTGCCCTCAGCTCAGACTTCAGGGGATAACTTTGCTCAAAAGAGCTTTTCTTTGTTACGTAATGGCGCTTCATGTTGCCACTCTTAACTAATGCCACGATTTCAGAGCATGTGAGGCACACTGGATTTGAACTGCTTGACGGTAGAATTAACAGAAATTTCTCTGTCCAATCATCTTTAAAGCAATGTTTTTCCCCATCAACCTTCCTTCTTT
>CAFUXE010002265.1:56723-69966 GCA_903364295.1 Serranus cabrilla | reverse complement strand
CTGCTGTGTAACTCAGCATGGGGTTCAATGTCAGCTAATCTAGACAAGGCTTTATTAGACTGTAGTATAGTTGCAGGCTTAGTATAGTTTAGTTTAGTGTCCCAAATGCTGTCTAACAGCCCCATATCCATTTCAGAGCATATGAGGCACACTGGATTTGAACTGCTTGACGGTAGAATTAACAGAAATTTCTCTGTCCAATCATCTTTAAAGCAATGTTTTTCCCCATCAACCTTCCTTCTTTTGGAGCAAGCCAAGCTGTAATCACCGTCTCTTCCTCTGCTATGGTGCAGTGGCCACGCAGGGTTAACAAACAATTTGATTGGCTCAACTGAGCAAAGCCATTGTTGTTATAACTGGAGTAGCAGCGCCCGTTGCCTACACCGTCGAAAACCTGCAACCGTCAAAAAAAATTGCTCCATGAAAATGATCTATTCTTGTGAATTTATCAGAGATTGGTCCCCAGTCCAGACAGAACCATCGCTAGTCCAGGTCCAGACCGAGGTCTGCCATTTAGTGATACCTGCCATAAACAATGCACATCAGTCTGTGTCAGTCAGTCCAGCAGCTGACATTTATTACAACTGAACAGGTGTCATACTGCGGTAACACAACTAACATGAGTACTCATCTTGAGCGCCACCACCCAGAAATGAAAACCAGGCCCAACAACTGACAGCAGCAAGCCAGCGGAACCTGGATGGATCACTGAATAATATCCCAAGCACCCCAGATAAAGCTAAACGAATAACAATGTCAATTGCACATTTTATGTGCAAAGACCTCCATATAGTGTCGTCGACACTACAGGATTTAGGAATATGGTCTAAAATTTGGAGCCGTACTACATGATACCATCAAGGAAGTTTTTTTCAGAGACTACCATATCTCAACTTTACCACAAGGTCAAGTTAGGTGTCAAAGAAAGGCTGAGTGGAGCTGAATGAGTTCCTCTTACCTGCGACGCCTGGACCTCACGGGCAGCAGAGTGGTATGTCACGCTCACAGCCCACTACATTGAAAAAGATAGGTCATTGTCCTATCACATCCTCTAAACAAGGGCCATGTCAGAGTGTCACACGTTGCTGAGCTTCTTCGTAATGTAGCAGCCGAGTGGGACATTTCAGAGAAAGACGCTTAGTCAAATACAATGCAGCTAATATGGCTGTTGCTGCACAGCATTCTCAACGTCAAGTGCTACAAGCACAACCTCAACCTGGCCTCCCAGCGTGCACTGAAGCTGCAAGCTATAGCAAGACTACTGGGACGAGTGCAACATGTGACAGGGTTTTTCCACAGAACTCCATCCTTTGGAGCAAATCAAAAAATTGCTGGAGCTTCCTGTGCACAGGCTGGTGACAGATGTAGCAATGCATTGGAATAGTGCATTTGACATGATTGAGCGTTTCCTCAAACAACAGCCAGCAGTTATAGCTGTACTGCTTTCACCGGATGTAAGAAAGAAGGAGAAAGACATCAGCACCGAGTCTGATATATCAAATGCGGAGGATTTTATCAAGGCAATGAAGCCAGTTAAGGTGGCTCATTGTGTCATAGATGAAACTCACACAACAATCTCTGTCATAGCCCCACTACACCTGCAATCTACCCAGGAAACCCGCAAGGATTCTCTACTATCAGAGAGCTCAAGGAAGGCATTCACCAAGACCTTTTAAAAAGGTATATGCCCGAGGTGGAGAAGGCCACCCTCAACCTGGCTTCAGCACTTGACCCAAGATTTCAATCGCTACTGTTCCTGCCTGATGACGAGAAGCAAGAAACACTTTCAAGACTGTTCGCTGAAGCGGCAGCCACATTGGCACATCATGTTATCAGGTGAATAAATATAGGCATTAGGGATAAATGCTCAAAGAGGAATTTAGCTAATTATATTTATAGTACTATGGATGAGTGTGTGTGTATGTGTATTTGAGTGAGAGTAAATGGTAAATGGACTGCACTTATATATTGCTTTTCTAGTCTTTGCGTCCACTCAAAGCGCTTTCACACTACAGACTGCGCACATTCACCCTATCACACACACATTCATACTGGTGGCCGAGGATACCCTAACCCATACCATACCCCAAACCCAACATGAAGTCTGTCATCTTGACTCGAATATGGCGTTTTAGGCCATTTTTGCCATTTCTACGCCTCATACTTTATCGAAATCTTCATAGGAATTTATTCCGATCGACTTCAAACTTGGTCAGTACCATCAAAAAGCCTTTGGGATCAAAAGTTATTAAAAGCTTTACTGATCATCACACAATGTGGGCGTGGCATGGCAGCGAAATATGGTGTTTCGTCATAAAACACGAGATTATTACAACTATGCCGTACTTTGTCTGATCTGGTCCAAACTTTTCATGCTTCATAAGAGTCCAGTCCTGAACACGCACATTTTTCAAAACCAATTAACCATTTGCCAGACAATCTTGAGTGAGGAATCGTTGTACTCAGCAGACTGCCTTATAAGTCAGTAATGTTTGCTCCACCCATTTACTCTAACCACGCCCCCTTTTGCAACTCATCGCCCATTTGTCCTACACCCGTTACAGAGGTATTGGTGTGGAATTTAATGGTAGAATATTATAAACTAATAACATCATAGAATCGTCTAATTTCAAACTGTTTTCATGTCATGCAAGTACACTGATTACACAACTAGCCAGTGTTTCCCTTCCCAGTAACAGGAAACTGACAGGGACAGGGCAACTGAGATAACAGATTCAGGAAGTCATTCCAAAATCCCACAGGAACACACACACACACACACACACACACACACACAAACACGGGTATAAATAAGGGATCAGAGAATAGCTGGGCTGTTCTTCCAAACTCTTGTCTGTACTTCAATTGAATCTGAATATGTTTAATTAAATCCCACACAAGGCTGAACTGAGAACCCTTGTCGCCTCAAAGTTATTCCAGAACAAAGTGACTAAGGGGTGATTCCTGAAGCTTGGGGTCCAAACAAAAAGGTACGATAATTTATTCTCTTTGCTGAAAAATAAGCTTTCACCCACAACCTGCTAAAAAATTTAGAACCTATACAGAGAGACGGCAGAGTTCTGGTTTTTACCTTCTGCGGCCAGTTGTACACACGAGTGGCAACTACCAACGGAAACTGTAAAATTTTATCAAAAATGTAAACAGAACAGCTGAATTAGGCAAAAAAATTATTCCCTGTGGTTTGGATTGTTGTGTTGGTGTTGTGGAAACGGTGTAGTGGAAAAGAGAGGCTGCAGCCAGGCTCAGAAGATCAAGTGTTGTGTGTGGGCAAGTCGGGAACCTGAGGTGCTTAATTTGTGAAATGAGCCAGTTAACCTGTTGTGAATGCGTCCAAAAGTGTGATGGCCAAGTCATACTGCAGGGTCTGCCCGGACATAAAGTTGACCAGCCAGGTGTGCTGCGAGACTGGAGACAGGCATTGTATGGTTTATCAGAAACACGTCTGTCGTCACGAGAAGCTGTTCCAGAGCTCAGGAAGGAGAAATTGTGTTAGCTCGGCATATGTGAATTTATTCACTCGACAAAGGAGGGGGAACATCTATTGATAACCCTGGATTGTAATAAAACGAAAAGGCTTGTTTTCAGTTGTTGTTCTATCCCGCACCTACTGCGGAACGCCGCTTATGGGGTAAGGAATGAAAGAAATCCTTTCCAGGTTAGAAGGGCTAAACTGATCTGTTAGAGATTAGCTATAAGAGACCTCACAGAGTAATCGGATAATTGGGACAGAGGTCATATAGGGGGGTAAATCCATAACAGATCCTACATAAAAAAATCTGATCAGATATTAAAAAAATTAAACTAGGATCTGGAATTAAATTAAAGCAATTAGAACTGATTGACGAGACAGACTGACTTTTTTGGTGCACCAAGCGTTCTTTCAAAATCTGAACAGTAAAAGTTACTTTGAGTTCCTACTGTTTCTAAATATTTTTGTAACAATGTTCAAAGTTTTGTTTCACATTGCTACTCGGACGAGAGCAGGGAATTAAAGGGTTAAGTGCAGCAGCTCTGACCGGATTCACCAGCCAGACACACAAACTCATACAGGAAGTTGTAAGCGCATACACTTACTGCACACACACATTGAGGACACACACATACATGAGAAGTGAACACACACAGATACAGGACATTGCACACACCCGCCCCTCCAACTCCTGAGTCT
Source organism: Serranus cabrilla (assembly GCA_903364295.1). NCBI lineage: Eukaryota > Metazoa > Chordata > Actinopteri > Perciformes > Serranidae > Serranus > Serranus cabrilla. The sequence continues at coordinate 65,777 of CAFUXE010002265.1, read as the reverse complement.
GTTCAACAAGAGGACAGGAGACACACGATAAGGAAAGATAAATATTGTTTTTTGGAATTCAACGATCAAACATATTTACACTAACCACTTTGGAAGGGAGGAAAAGTTAAGCTTGATGCTTTGCTGCTGGCTTTCCAGCATGCATTTAACACAGCATGAAATACTAACAGTGACATGACAAAATTCTGTTGCGGATGAAAAAAACCTGCTGAGGGGACAGAATGAGGCCTCAGGAGACTAAGGAGGAGGGCCCGGACAGAGACACAGCGAGCTGCCAGGGAGGTCACACCCCAATGATCAGATGAGTATGATGCAAAAACACACCAATTCAGACATTTTAGCTAAACTCTACACAGCAAAACAGTCAGAACATGTTATAAAGTAGATTTATTATTAGGTCTATATAATATTAACTGTAGATTGTTATGGTTCCAGAAAAATCATAGTTAGTTGGATATTTAAAGATGCTGCAATTTTTAGTGTTCAGAATTTAGTCTGCTCCCCTTACAAACTAAGCCACCAACTGATTACAAAGTAGAACACACAGACATGAATGTCTTGCTGTATTTCTGAATATCAGAGGATGTGTATCACCATGGTGAACTGTAATGTGACTTGAGTACTATCATGCCTAACTCTTCATAAGCAGACCAGTATGATTTGAAAGTCTAATTATCTGATCGTGACCAAACCCAATCTCACACTCATCAAGTGAATAAAGATAGGATGTGAAAAATGATGCAGTGAGCAGTGTGCTCCCACCCAGATGTGAAAAGAATTGAATGTGCTCTCAACATCAGAGGCGTATCAGGAGAGCTCCACCGATATAAACAACAATTCACAGCCAATGGAAAATGTACTGAAATGAAAGTAGATTACCTGCAGTTATTCGCACAGAGCCTAAAGGTTTGTCTGAAAGGTAGGAGTTTTATTAAGTTAAAAGTTTAGGAAAGTTTGTTGCACATTTATTTACATTTTGTGAAGGAGAATCCTGGAAAGGGAGGCCTGTCATTGGATTGGTGGAACAAAATCTTATGATAAAGGAGGCAATTTTAGGCTTAGGCAACAATCAGTTCTAATTCAGATTTCTTTTTCCACAGCCTGCCTACATAAATGACAATTCAGACTGAAAAACTTGTTGTTCATAATATCCATTGTTTATTTTTGCTTATAATAATTGTGAAATGATTGGACTGTAATGCCCATTTTTTGTCCGCCAGCGGGAGGGGGCGCACTAACACGCAAGTTATGACCTTTATTCATAAAATGGTACCATTTCAAGTAAAAAACGTAATAAAAGATAAATAGGGAAGATATTTAATTGTCCAAGGTTTCCTCCTTTCAGAAAATTTTAATTTAGTAAACTTGTATGGTCCTAACACAGATGATTGTAAATTTTTGTAGATTTGTTCTTTATGCTGTCAACACAAGCGGGACAACATGTAATAGCCAGGGACTTCAATTGCACGTTAAATCCCAATATTGATAGATCCACAGGAACAGACCAATCACACAATAGGTGTAGAACAGCAATTAATCGTTTCATTAAGGAATTAAGTCTCTTGGATATATGGAGAGAACTGAAAGCAAATGCCAAAGCTTACTCTTGTTATTCTTAAGTGTTCAAGACTTATTCTAGAATAGATTATTTTTTAATTTCCTCAGAACTACGATCAAAAATTCAAAATTGTTTTTATGATAACATTGTGATTTCGGATCATGCACCAGAATTTGTGAAAGACATAGGAAAACAGATAGAAGAGTTTTTTTTAAATTAATACTATACAAACATCGGCAGGAACAAATTTAAGCATTTAAAGCCTTTCTCAGAGGACACATTATTAGCTATACTGGGTCAAAATTTTAAAAAAAAAGCTTGTGAGGAGCAATTGCAACTGGAACATAAACAACACTCAATTGGAAAATGATTTCCTAATATTGAGAGCTGAATATGACAAATTATCTGCCTCCAGGGCAGCCTCCAGTCTTTTAAGACTAAGGCAGACATTCTATGAGCAAGGAGATAAATCAGGTAAATTATTAGCATGGCAGATTAAACAATTAGAAAACAAAACATCAATCACAACCATTTTATCCAATGGACAAGTTATTGTGGATCCCCCAGAAATTAATTATGCTTTCATAGACTACTTTGAGGGTTTATGCGATGCGAACAATGAAATGGATTGAGAAAAGCTGAATAGATTTTTTGATGAACTACCCATACCCAACATCCCAAATTAAATAAAAAAATATTTAGAGCCAGAAATTACTAAAGAAGAAATAGGACATGCCATTGATAATATGAAGTCAGGAAAAAAGGCTAAACCAGATGGTCTTCCAAATGATCTGTATACATTTTTTTAAAATAAATTACTGACGCCACTTTTGGAAATGCTTTTAGAGGCATTTGGCAATGGTAGTCTCCCATCCTCTATCAATAGTGCCTTAATTATTTTACTTCCAAAACCAGGTAAACCCTCTTACAAATGTGAAAACTGGAGACCCATAGGTTTGTTAAATTCTGATCTAAAGATAATATGTAAACTCTTAGCGAAATGCTTACAAAAATTGTTGCCAAATATTATTAATAGAGACCAAACCGGATTTATAATGGGAAACAATGTGAGAAGGGTACTGAATATTATCCATGCAAATAAAAAAATGCCTGACACAGCATTTCTATCATTATAGGGTTAGGTTAGCTCTGACTAACCTGGCTGGCTAGGTCAGTTAAAAGAACCAAGCAACTTAATAGCATAGTAAGTAAACACACAACGTACAGAACACAGAATAGCTTTATATGCTGATGATGTCATTTTAATGATGTCAAAATTGAGTAAATCAATCCCAGCCTTGTGTTGGGACTGGTCATATGTGCCACAAATGAATTTGTCAGTCATTTGTGCATCCATCCAAGTGAAGGCACAAGGCCTCTCACCAGGTGTCCCAGCCCCCGCTCCAGCTTCTCTCCAGCGACCTTGTGCTGTTAGGACACAGACACACAGCAGAGCTTGCTTCTCCTCAAGGAACAAACCAGAGAAAAAGTCTTCTGACTGCTCAAATGCATCAGAACTTCTCCTCATAGGATAAAGTCCTCTGACCGCTAAATGCGTCAGACTTTCTGAACTCAAGCTTTCACCACAACAGCCAGAGACCTGACCAAAGACTTCTTCACGCCCTCAGCGAGCAACCCTCAACTTGGAGACCGCCAGGCCTGAACCAGGATAAGGGATTCTCCACAGCAGTCTCCACATCTTTCTCCATGAATCTCATCAATGATCTGTGGTAACGTACTGGGTGTAGCTGAGACAGAAGCATGAAGCCATGCTATGTAAAGTTAAATGTTAGTCTTGTTATAGCAACACCAGGCCTTCCTTACTACCTTTGCTAACAACTTTGATTTGCTTTGGCACAACAATTCGAATACAATACACATTAACTTGGCTTTATGTAAACGCAGACACATAGCCTTGGATAACTCCAAAGCCAGTCAAAGCTCATGGTCATCCTTTGTTCTCTCAAGGACAAAGGCCCCAGTTTTACGACTCTTCTTTCATCTGCCTTTAGCGGCCATTTTGGATTTCACACCCACACACACGCACAGAGATTACATCTTCCTAGATTAGATTGTGGAGATTTTATACTTTGTTTATTATCTGTTTGCTTTACCTTTGTTTTAGTTTAGGAATAAATATTCTTTTGGAACCTACATGCTGTCTGTTTAATATTACACATGCCTGAGTGATGTCAACCTCTTCTATGAAAAAGAACTCCAGGGATTTCCTTCAACCATTGCTAATATTAATATGGTAATTTGATAATAATTATTTAATCAATTTTAATTAAGATTCCAAATTAACGATTTAGTAACTTTATCAGACTGATATAGGCAAATTGACTACGCCCCATCTCGAGGTGACTTAGAGTAAATCAAGTCATATCATTTTTCATAATTAATAACGATTAACATTAATAATTATTAATAATAATATATTATATAACAATATAATAATTCTCATGTGATAATTATTAATAATATTGATAGCAATCGGATACCCCTTTTTATAAACTTATGGTGCCACCCCCATTTGAGGCATAGCACTACCATTAATCCCAACACTTGTTACAGCTAATAAAGGCATTTGGTGACATTTCAGGATATAAAGTAAACAATAATAAGTCCTCAATACTACTACTTAATGCATATGAAAGAAAGACGCAAATCTCTGAAGCAATTAAATTCAATGTCTTTTCAATTTAAATATCTGGGAGTACAGATTTTGCCTGGGCTGGAACATCAGCGCAGCGTCAGCACTAACTATGAACCTCTAATGATAGAAATTAATGAGTCTGTTGATAAATGGATGTCACTACCAGTATCGATAATTGGGAGAATTAATATTTTAAAAATGAACATTCTACCGAAATTACTTTACTTATTTCAAAACATTCCCCTGCTTCCACTTTTAGACTTGTTTTCAAAAATTTTAAAAATATTGTTACGATTTATATGATACAATAAGAGGGCACGACTTCGTCTATCTCTACTGTATTTACCATTTGATCGAGGAGGTTTAAAATGTCCAAACTTTGTGTGGTACTACAGCTGAGGTCTATTATGTTCTATTTTTCAAAAAATGATTCTACTCACTGGGCTAAAATGGAATCTTTCGATCTAAAATGGTCTCTTCCCTTAAATATACATTCAAACAGAAAAAGGTTTACGAAAACAAACTAAAAATCCAATTGTAAAACAAATGATAAAAATATGGTATGATGTAAAAAAAAAAATACTTAAAGAATCACACTCCTTATCACAATTTAGTCCAATATGGGGTAATCTGTTTTTTGAACCAGGAATAGCAGATGCGACATATAAATTATGGCACTCTGGGGGACTTAGAAAGATTCAGGATCTATATATGATAAACTCTGATATAATGATGTCCTTTGATGATCTGAGTTCTAAATTCAAGCTCAGTGGAAAACATTTCTTCAAGTACCTCCAGCTTAGAAGCTTTGTTAAAGGTCTTATATTATGCAAGTTTCACCTTTTTCTAAACATGTCCAATGGGTCTCTAAATCAAGGTTATACACCTATTTTCCCCAAAACACACACATCCAGCCTGTTTGAGCTCTCTCAGTTTCAGCAGTTTCTGCCTTATTAGGGTCCGAGCATCGACCACAAGGGTCGGCGAGGACCCTATTGGAATTGTAGTGTTCATTATTATTATTATTCCTTCGTAAAAATCGATATTTTGGAGGCTTTATCATGTCAAATAAGTTGTAAAACTTTGCACACATGTCAATTTCTGGTGAAAATTACGTGTTTTAAATGCAAAATACGAAAATGGCGCCACCTACAAACTTTCAACGGAGTGGCACCCTATGGGGAGCATTCACGTAAACGATTGAAATTTGGTACATATATGTATCATGGGGAGACGCACCAAAAAGCCTCTTGGACTCATACCCTAAACCAAACAGGAAGTCAGCCATCTTGACTCAAATGTCGATTTTTGGCCGTTTTTGGCCATTTTTTTGCTCTGTACTTTAAGGGACTCCTCCTACAGGTTTTATCCGATTGACTTCAAACTTGGTCAGTCCTATCTTAAGACCTGGTTGATTAAAACTTTCTAACCGTTTTAGTTTTTCTCAAAGTATGTGGGCGTGGCATGTCGGTGAAATATGGCATTTTCGCCAAAATACAGGAAGTTGAATAACATTGACATACATTTTTCAGTCCGTCCCAAATTTCTCACGCATGATGAGACTCTGGGGCTGAACCTATCAATGCGTTCATATTGGGCAATAGTCATAGCGCCTCCCGCTGGCAACATGCACTTTCCAGGTTTTACTATTTGATGTCTTTCTGCGAATATGTTTGCCTGATCCACTTCAAATTTGTCAAGATAAGCCTTAACAAGTAAATGCATCTTTTTGGAGAAAACTGCGCATTTTTGTTTAGGGGCATGGGTTTGGCGGCTCCGCTAATTTTGATGACACATATAACACACGCTCTGACCACTCTGAGTGCTCTAGCTTCGGTATACATTGTCCAATTTGTACCAAATTTCCCATGCGCGATGAGAATCCAGCCCTTAACATTTCCAGATGTCAATATTGTCTGATAATTCCTGCTCCAAGCTGGTTAATCAGATTGACTTCAAACTTGATCATTAAAGCCACAACTAGTTGAAGATGCATTGCTGTGAAGATTGTGTATTTTCAGTTAAGGGCGTGGCTTTGGCGGTGCGGCACATAGGAAGTACTCACAACAGACGAAATTGCTATAATTTCAGCATACATTGTCCAATCTGCTCCAAATTACTCATGCATGATGAGAGTCCAGACCTGAAAACAACAATACATGGATATTGGCACATAATCATAGCACCCCCTTTTGGCAACAGGAATTAACATTTTTGGATTATGATGTCCTGCTCCTAGTTGGTTCACCATATCAACTTCAAAATGGGTCAGGAAAGCCTCAAAGTAATGATGATGCATTGTTCTAAAGACTGTGCGTTTAACTTTAACGGTTTAGCTCTGGCGCTGTGGCGAATTTCGAGTACTTGCCATGAACCAGAAGTGGCTCTAACTTGAGAATCCATTAACCAAATTCACCCAAATTTGTCACGTGTGATCAGAGTCCAGGCCTGAACACAGCCATCCATCAACACTGACAAATGTCATGGCTCCCCCCATGTAACCATTTAGCACCATTATAATAGATATATTCATTAAAGGTCTGGTCCTTTTGGTCAATAACTGTGTCAAAATATGTGTAAACTCACTCAAGTCAGAAAGCTCCAGAAATGTAAAACTGTCTGAGTCCACGTTACAGGCTGTTATATTTGTCAATAGGCAGGCTTTTTTTTTATTTTAGCAATGGTAGTTTCTGAAACAATTCCTGTCCACCTGAAGACAGAGACCCACATCACACACAATCCAAGATGTGCTTTTGTGGCACAGAATGCACTTTTTCCTGTCCGTGCACTCATTTCTGTTGGTTGGGATAGGGAAGTGGCCTTGAGTGGGAGGACGATAAAATCACTTCAGGAAAAATACTAAAACTAGTATTTACAAGATTCTGATTTATTTACGCAGAATATAACTTAAAAACTAAACTCCAAAAAACCACAACAAAAGTTTGACAGAATCCTCCAACTCTGTCACACAAACGCCGCCTGCAGCTGCTGCTCCTTTCCTCCATCTCACGGCATTTAGTCATTACCTTAATGCATGTAATAGCATCAGAAAGCCCCGTTTCACAGCTTCAGGGGCAGTTTGAATGATTAAAATTGCACACAGTAGCGGGGAGTTACAGTAATTTGAATTACACATGCGCCGCTATGTTTACAGGTGATCCCCGTGGTTTTAAAGGTATGGCGGTCAAATTTCAGCCTATGGAAGGGAAACACTGTCCTACTAGAAACTTAACCCGATTGACTTCAAACTTGGTCTGTACCATCTTAAGGCCTTTGGGATCAAAAGTAATCAAAAGCTCCATAGTTAGTTGCACTGTGTGGGCGTGGCATGGATGCAAAATATGGTGCTTTTCTATGAAACACAAGACTCTATAACTTGACCTTACATTTTCTGATCTGACTAAATTTGTCACGTGTGCTCAGAGGCCAGGCTTGAACACAGCCATACCTAATTACCGACAAATTGTCATGGCGCCCCCCATTGGCGACAGGAAGTAACATGTTTTATGCAGTTTTTAGTTTAGCCCCTGAATATGTTCAAGTTAGAGAAACAAAATTTAATGGGCAGATACATAATCATAGCGCATCCCCAGTGGAAACACAGAGCGACTTCTTTTTAATCGTGCAATGTCATGCTGCAAACCATGAGATCCACCTCAAAATTGGCTCTTCCTGACATGAGAGAATACTACTAAATGTGAAAAACCCAGGACAACATGCCAGTGTCCGGTGGTTGCAGAAATGCGTGGCTGCATCAGCCGAGTCCCGCAGCCACCCCAACGTGCGTGGAGATGCGAGGACCCGTCAACGCTGCTTGCAATCCTAATTGCAAATCCTAAACTTTTTTAAGTTTTCTTCTGTTTTTTTTTTTGTATATGAGACATTTTGTAACCACAACAATTTAATATTAATTTGCCTGTTTTTGTTTGTTGCTTGTTTTTGTTGTTTATAGAGCTATAACAATTATTTGATAGGCTGTTAACTCCTGAACTGATGGGCAATGCAACTGAGATAACAGAATTTGGAAGTCATTTTGGAACAGAAGTCAGAAGTCATTCCAAAATCCCACAGGAACACACACACACACACAGTTTCTATTTCATTGGAGTTGTCTTACCCCGCCTCCTAATCGTAACCACGCCCCCTTTCATAACTAGTGACGGCAAGGCCTGGTATAACCAGCTCCTCCGACTGCCTCACTCTGCTCGGGCCCGTTCGTCACTGCTTGCAGCTTTCATTTTAATTAGGGGTCCAAGCCCGTCGATCCCAGTACCAGCGGAGCTGGGATCGACGAGACGTGGAAAATGGGCTCAATAGCGGCCCCTAGAAAGTTAAAATGGAGTGGCACCCTATAGGTAGCATTCATGTAAATTAACAAAATTTGGTACAGAGATGTATCATGGGGAGACATACCAAAAAGCCTCTTTGAGCCATACCCCAAACGGCCATCTTTGATCGAATATCAAGTTTTAGGCCAGTTTTTGCCATTTACACGCCTCGTACTTTCACAAACTCCTCCAAGAGATCAAAGCGATCAATTTTCATAGAGTGAATCTTTAGATACAAGATTAAACTCAAGTGTGTCACTTAGGCCTACAAGTTTTATATCTTATTTATCTTCTGATTCGCCGTTAAGTTAAAAAAAAGTTTTATTGTAGAAAGACCACAAACATCTTTCTACATGTATAATTAATTAAAAGAAAACTCGTTTTCTTCTTTTCACGATCTGTTATTTTCCCGATTCCGATTTGTTATGGACACTATTTAAGAAATAAAAAGTATGAGAGTCTGTCAGTCAGTAAGAAACACTTTTACATCGTTTGTCATTTTCATTCAGTGA
>CAFUXE010002248.1:313872-330505 GCA_903364295.1 Serranus cabrilla | reverse complement strand
AAGTTAGCAACATCAGCGATTGTTATTTTAGTGTCAAACCCTACTTGTTGGCCTTGTGTGGTACATGTGTTGATACCATAAACCCTCTTTTACGGTGAAGAAATGTGTCCGTTTTCAGGGCACAAAATCAATGATCTCTTAATCTTTACTAATCAAGACTTAGAGAAAAAATGCATTTTAAGAATTGTGACACCCCGATACACAAGCACACAACTTTTCTTGCCCCTTCAACAATGTTTTATGTGGACAACACCTTGCCCTTTAAGTGCGCCTTATAGTCCGAAAAATACAGTAATGTATTAATGCCTTTACAATTCTATATATTTTCCAAATGTAGCTTGCATTTAGTAATCTTCCTCTTTCTGCCTCTCAGCGCTGGAGTGCCATGACGCTGCAGAACGAGACTCTGGTCCTAGACTTCAAGTCCACCACCACAGGAAGTGACGGCATGAATCTGGTGCTTCGGCAGGGCGCCCTGCACCACAAAGACTCCTACAACTTCACGCTGCACGTGACAGACGACACTCTGGACGGGGAAGGTGCCGCCTCCATCACTTTGCACCGCAACATGCCCCCGGCTGGCGGGGAGTGTCACCTGAGAGTGGGAGGGGAAGCGGGAACAGAGTACGGGGATGGAGACGGAGACGGCGAAGGCTGGAGGATACGCACTCTGTTGGACCGGGTACACTTCAACTGCTCAGGTAGGAAGACAGAAGCTGTGGTCTCGCTCTGACACACCTGACTGATAACATGTGTGCCTTACTATCATTCTTTCGCTTTGTATCCTGTCTAACATATTTCCCCCTTCATTGCTCCTTACTCTTATTTCTTCTTCTTGCCTCCAGGTTACAGGGATCTCGGGGTCTCAGAGACTCCTTTGCTCTACAGTTTACTAGTGATGCGCTGCAATAAAGACTACTGCGAGGACTTCTGTGTGTACAAAGGCAGCAGTCCAGAGCACTCAGCCTTCCTGCCTCCAGGCTTCAGCTCAGCCCACCACCGTGTAGCCGTATCCATCACAGTGGAGGACCACCAGGGAGCTGCCATCACTGCACTCAATAAGTAACTACATTTAAGTCAGCTGTTTAGTTCACTTAGGAACAATGAGACCAATTAAATAAGTCAGTCCTTCAACTTTTTTTTAATTTACATCTCAAGACACCTTGTTTACTAAGCCGGTGTATCACTGAAGGTGTTTCTGAGCAGTGTTATAAATCCCTCCATCTCCAAGTTTTTGTTCTGTTGTGGACTCTGATGTCGGAGAAGGAAAGCCAAAGATTTCCCCCACAAAGCTCAATAAAGTTGAGCTCTGTGGTGACTTAGTGCTTTAAAGTCAGACACTTCATAGTGTGTTGAACAGTGAATTTAGCTTCTGTCAGATCCATTACAGGACTATTATAGGCTCCAGCAGCCACTCCTGTACCAGCTAGAAAACAGTTCAATTATTATACGTCTCCAAAGTTGGATATTGGTCTAACTAGTTTTAGTGTATGTATACAAGGAGCTGTTAACTGGTCATGAAACTGTCACAATTTAATACCTCTCGCCAGCTCTGGATATCAGAGGCAGAGTTTGGTGGTAAGTAGTATGTAAGCCAGGAGAAATTTATTTTTGACGTTATATTTCAGGCAAAGAGAAGGAGAATTGGGAATTGACTGTTTCGCTTAAGCAACAAACACAATGTGTCAGCTTGCAGAAATACATCCAAGTCCAGTATCCATGCTTTTTGTTTTGGATTTTTTTGTGTCCAGGTCTATTGAAGTTGTGCTGCCAGATCCGCCCCCTGAGTTCCTCAGCCTTCCTCATTGGCTATCTGAGCTGACAGACAGCAAACTCAAAAAGCTGTTGGAGCAGGGAGACTCCCAGAGGGTCCGAGAGTTATCGCTGGCTCTCATTACGGTCCTGAACGAGGTAGGAGAAGCATTTATCCGTCCTAATTTTTATCAATGTATTATACATGAAGCGTACTTATACCTGTATTTACCTTCTTCCAGTATGAGCAGACCAGAGAGACAGTACGGGTATCCCGAGACGAACGCGGTTATCGAGTCAGAGTCCGTAGCAACATCACCAGAGCGCTGACCGCTCTGGACCTGACCACCGTTAACGACATCCAGCAGACCTCCGCGGCTTTGGCTCAGTGCACGGTGAGCAGGGTGAGAGGGAGGCGAGGCGGGGAGGAAAGGAAAACTGTCAGGAAAAAAGGAATCAACAAAGAAGGGCGTTAGGAAAAGAAGAAGGAAACTGTCAAAAAAAATCAAACAAATGATGAGTTGTGTGTGTTTTCCAGGCGGTTAGTCGAGAGTTCATCTGTGAGGAGTGTCAGAACAGCACTCTGAACAAGCTGGAGTCCATGCTGAAGATCCTGCAAACTGACACCAAGCAGGGCACCGTCACGCCCACTGAGATAGCTGACAACATCCTGAACATCATGGGTAAGAGAGAAAGTTGTGTGATTGAAAGTACACATGAATTAGGAGCTAGCAACATGAATCATGCGTGTTTACTGCTAACTGGAGGGCCGTGCCTTCTAAATGTTGTTGCTTCTAGCAGAATCACATACTTGGTCTATAAAGGGAGACCAATTAACAATGGCTGCCATAATATGTAGACATGATGGGTTTATTTAGGTGGTGTTATGTGCAGCTGCACACAAACTACAGTGAGACTGTGCTGTAACTTTATCATCATCATCAGCTGTTAACACAGTCTTGTATCCTCTCGTCTCCCTGCAGGTGATCTGATCCACCAGGTCAGCCAGTTAACATCCCAGTCCTACATCCAACCTGCCTACTTAGATTCCCCCTCACCCCCCTCCGCCTCCTCCTTCTCCTCCTCCAGTGAGGAGCAGGGAGGCCCCCTGTTAGACCCCTCTCCCTCCTCACAGGAGCCGCACCCTCTGCGAGTGGCGGCCAAGGCTTACAGCCTGTCCTCCGTCCTCATGCGCATCCTCATGCATGCGCGCGTGCTCAACGAGGAGCCGCTTGTGCTGAGGGGAGCCGAGATCGCGGCCACAGGAAAACTGGCAGACCCCCAGAGCCTGCTCTGCTACCATGGAAACAACAGTCCAGGTGGGCTTGTGTGTTTAATGTCTCATGGGCTGAAAGTTTTCAGATTCTGTAGGTGGTAACTTTATTCCTTATGTCTACAGGAAAGTGTACGTTCTAAACAGGAAAGCAAAGAAAGACTCTCATATATCAGTAGCTTCATCATAATCCTCCGTCTCTTACCTTCTCTCATATGTTTCCAGAGTGCAAGCGGTTCTCCATCCCCCGAGCATTCAACTATAGCCTTGGCAGAGCTGCTGCAGGAAACAGCATTATGCAGCTACTGTTTCAGGTAACATGATGGAAACTACTCAGTCGAGTGCAAAGTTCTGTGATCGCTGTTCAAGAGCTTGGCAGCACAAAAGCTGCTGTTGCCAAAGTCTCTCATCATCAGTACTCAGAAATAAGTCGTGTAGATGTCTTTTAAGACTTTTTTCCTTTTTCACCCCCACCTCATCAGGTCTGAGTTTTCCACTATGCACCTCCTCTCAGGATTTTTCTCCCTTCTTCTTTTCCTCACCAGGTGGAGTCCAACCCCTTCCCCTTCAACTACGTGGCAAACTACACCGTCTCTACTGAGGTGGCATCCATGGAGTTCCGCACTGAAAATGGCACCCAGATTCCCATCTCTGGACTGGATGACAGTATAGCCATCACTGTTGCTGTTAACAATGGAAGTAGCGGAGCAGACGCAGGTCCTGAGGCCTCTGGTAGCGGAGGCGTCCCCACAGCGGGAGCTGTCAACATCAGCCACTGTGACTCCGTCATCGTCAGGGTCTCCACTGGTAACACCAACCGGCTGGCCGGGCTGTTTGTGCAGCTCAACTTCACCTCTCTGGAGGGTGAGCTCTCACATCCACCACACACATGCATTATATAAGGTCACTAACACAGGAGCCTGGTGAAGCTCACAAAGTCCAGTTTTACAGGATATTTTTTCACTTGAGAATTTAGTGAATTTGAGGTTTGGAGCCATTTACATGTACAACTTAAAGTGAAAATTGATGGAAATTAGCTTCATTGAAATCAAAAGCAGGATCAGCGAGCCCTGCCCTTGCAGCAGCTAACTTGTCTGCATCCAAAGAAAGAAAAACAACACAAGGACAACACGTTTCAGCTTACCAGTAGCCTGCAGCTGCACATTTCCAGACACCATGGCCATTGCTGTCAGAGACGACTGAAAAACAACAAAAGAAATGAAAAATCACCCCAGAGTTAGCAACATCAGCGATTGTTATTTTAGTGGCAAACCCTACTTGTTGGCCTTGTGTGGTACATGTGTTGATACCATAAACCCTCTTTTACGGTGAAGAAATGTGTCCGTTTTCAGGGCACAAAATCAATGATCTCTTAATCTTTACTAATCAAGACTTAGAGAAAAAATGCATTTTAAGAATTGTGACACCCCGATACACAAGCACACAACTTTTCTTGCCCCTTCAACAATGTTTGATGTGGACAACACCTTGTCCTTTACCCCTAATCATTTCTGACATCGAATAGCGCTTTATTGGACTACATCATGAAAAAGATCGATCTCTTGTTGCCTCTTCATTTTTATTATTCTTTCTTTCGTTGTTTGTACTGTTGTAATTTATCCAAGATGCTGTGTTTTGTTTTTATCTCGTGGGGATCAATAAAAAAACAATCTTTGTTGTTTTTGCAACCCTTACAGCATGAGAGAGGCTGTGAGTTTTGAATTGGTTTGCCAATATAAGACTATTATAAGAATGTAAACAAAAGATGTGATATGGAAATAACATGCCCGCTGTGCATAAAATACTATACATGCATAGTAAGTCATAATTACAAGATAGCAAGTCGTAACAGTGATATACTAAACCGTAAATTAGAAATAAACAGACTCGTTGGACTTGATGACACATTTTTGGGGCGGAGGATATTTTATCATTACATTATAAGGTGTTATATTGCCTCGCATTGTTCTAACAGTTCTAAGTTGGGGGTTTTTTTCTGTAGTGAGCCGCAATACTGTTTGTATTTGTTTTTTTTATCTAAGTTACCACATTACAGCTTTTCATCCTCAAGTTAGTTACTTCACAGTTAGCTTTTATACATACAGTAGGCTATTTATCGTTCTTCTGATGCAACAAGTTTTGGCATTTTTGATCATTTTATAGTCCCCTCTGTGTCTTAAAATGCTGAGCATTGGCAGTCAGCTAGCATAGCTACTGAAACAACAAAAAACAGAGAAAAGCCCCGTCAGGTTTATGAGGAGTGTGTACTAAGCTCTGCCCTTCTTGTCATTTGTTTTTATTTCTCCTCTGTGAAGTTTCACTCTTTTCTAGCTGATGCTGAGCCAGAGTGACTTAGCGTTAGCTAACCCTAGCTCAAATTCTTTGGACATGTTGTAGGCTTCAAGTCAAATGCATTTTATATCTCAGTTTTCAATATATTCTCATGTTTCAAAATATATTCTCTCTTTAAATATATATGTATGTATATGCCTGTGTGTGTGTGTATAAAAAGATAGCTTGCACTGACCCAGTTTCATTGTTTTCATAATTTTTTTCCTTTCATTCTCCAGATGCCAGAGAGAAGTATAACAGAGAAAAAGATGAGGAGGAGCCATACATCACAGCCTACCTTCATTCACATGAACGACCCAATGAGTTCAACTGCACAGAGAAGAAACGTATCACACTCAGTATGACCAGGGGGCAAGAGCTCGACCACACAAAATACACCTTCTTCCTGTCACCAGAGTAAGAGCCTTTGTGTTCTAATTATGTACAACTGTTGTGGCAACTGGGGGCCGATGGTCACTTCATTTTGTTTCTGAATAATCTAATTACAACCAAATTGCTCCCACCTGTGTTGCTCAGGTCATATGACACCACTCTGGACTACTTCATCAACGTGAGCACGCCCTGCAGCCCCGTCTCTCAGCCTGCAGGTGTTCATCTTGAGGTCGGTGTGTTTGCCTCTTTGTGCCAGTACTTCAGTGAGAGTGAGAAGCAATGGCGCACTGATGGCATGGTGCCCCTGGCAGAGACCACCGCCAGCAGAGCTGTTTGTCGCACCAGGCACCTCACAGCCTTCGCCGCAGGCCTGTTTGTCCCAGTTAACGCCATCAGTTTTCAAGTGCCAGTCAGTATCTCCAGAACAAACACAATTTGTGCACATTTGCCTCATAAATGCATACTTTAAACCATGTTTCTCGTCCCTCAGGAGCGTTCCGGAGCACCGAGCCTGGTGGTGCTGTTGGTGTGTGTGTTGGGCTTACTAAGCTATGTTGTGGCAGCGGCCATCTTGCACAAGTTGGACCAGTTGGATCTACGTCGGGCCGGTGTGGTTCCACTCTGCGGCCAGGACGGACTCTTCAAGTATGAGGTCCAGGTCAAGACTGGCTGGAGCCGAGGGTCAGGTGAGTAAATGAGGGGGACGCTTTTCCACAGGATGGTTGTTTAAAGGACCAATGTGTAGGATTTAGGGGATCTATTCGCAGAAATGGAATATAATTATGTTTTCATTAGTGTGTAATTACCAGGAACTGGCTGGTGTTTTCATTAGCTCAGAATAAGCTCTTTATATCTATATCCTCTTCAACAGAGCCTGCTACAGTCACAGAGGCATCAGTATTAAATTGAGACGGTTTCATAATGAGGCTTTAAAAAGAGCTTTAATTTAAATCTAAATAGATTTTTTTTTAAAACAAGAAGCATGTTCTGAAATGTCTTATTAATAGTACAAAAATGTTGTTCGAGGGAGAGTCTGCAGAGTTCAGTTTTGAGGAAAGTGTTGATATAGTGAGAATCTCTGCGTCCCTCCAGGCACCACGGCTCATGTGGGAATCAGTTTGTACGGACGTGAGAGCCGCAGCGGACACCGCCATCTTGACAGCAGAGGAGCTTTCACACGCAACACTCTTGACATCTTTCATATTGCCACGGATACGAGTCTGGGCAACGTCTGGAAGATACGAATTTGGCACGACAACAAGGGTACACACACGTACACGCGCGCACACACAGACGTGTTATCACGCTGACTTTAACCAGCTGATATTTCAATGAATTTCTTCTTGTCACCATCTTTTCAGGTCTGTCCCCAGCATGGCTGCTACAGTACGTCTTGGTCAAAGATTTGCAGACAGAAAGCAGCTACTACTTCCTGGTTGAGGAGTGGCTGTCAGTGGACAATGAGAGAACTGACGGACGGGTGGAGATCGAGGTTGAAGCCTCGGGTAAGAAACCACAGTCTGTAATAAGCGTCTGCTGATGGTTGTTGGCGCTTTGTTCACTCTGTCGTGTTTCCTACAGAGGAGGCTGTGATCCGTCAGCTGCCCCGCCGCCTGCGTTGCGAGCTGCAGAGGGCGCTGTGTGAGAGTCACCTGTGGCTGTCGCTGTGGGAGAGACCGCCTCGCAGCCCATTCACCCGCCTGCAGAGAGCCACATGCTGCGCGCTGTTACTGCAGCTCTTTATATTGGCGAACACACTGTGGTACAGCATCGTGGTGGACAAGAGATACGGGTATATGAATGTCTTCTTTGTGCATGCCTGCCTTTGTGTCCACATTATGACTGCTGGTTATATGTTCCTTCATCTCAAATGTCGTCCTATGTTGCAGCCCGCGGCCCGTGTCAAGGTTTTCTTCATTAGATGGAGAGACTGTGGCTGCAGGCGTGGTGACCTGTCTGATCGTCTACCCTCTCTACCTGCTCGTCTTCACGCTCTTCAGAATGAGCCGCAGCAAGGTAATGCAGCCCTGGCTGAAATCATAATGCGGTCAAGGTTTTTAGCACTTCCCAAAAGCCAAACATGATGCTGAAGACTTTCTGTGTGAATGTGTGTGTGGGAACATTAGTGCGTGTCCGTGGAGCAGGTGCCACCACAAGTGGATCAGGAATCCGTGGAGATTGACGACTTCCTGGACGACTCCATGGCTGGAAGTTCATTCCTCTTTTTTAATGGCGAGGTAAAAAAGTCTCAAAGGGACCACTTTAATTAATTTTATTTCATAAAAATTGTCATTTTTATGTGCAGCATACCTTGGATATCAAACTGAATTATGTCTGATACCCTCACGGCTCAGATGCCTTAAAGGGATAGTTTAGTGTATTACTACAGTAGATGTAAGTCTACTAGTACGCCCTCAGTTTTGAGAGGCAGGCAGGAGTACCTGCTAAAAACAACCAGTTTTTAAGTGTACACAATATTTACAATATTTCACTACTTGAAATTGCCGTCATTACGTTTACACGTGGGAACTAAAACAGTCAATTAACCTCGGAGAACATGATAGTTGCTGATCAGTTAGTTTATTAGTGTCATTGTCTGACTTTGGTGTTTTATAAGGTTGGGTTTGATTCACCAAAGACACACAATAGCACAAACAAACTAAACAATCGAGGGAGTCGTAGAAACAGAAACTTCCGAGAGCAGAGACAGAGACTTAAGTTTCAAGAAAATATTGGGACTACGGCATGAAGTTAAGCTGATAATGATTTTTTTAGTCGGTCTGCACTGTACCTGCGTGCAAGCCGCCGTCTATTGTAGGTAATATTCTGACTATGGATTAATATTTTATACAACCCCACTTCAAAAAATCTCTTTAATGTATTTCTTGCTTTATTGTTAAATCTATCAAATCTAATCTTCATCCCTGACGTCCTGACAGACGGGCAGATGGGAGCGCTCACTCTGGGCTAAGAAAAGTGATATAGATCCTATGGTTTTTCCGGCCTTGTAATTGTTAAAACATCAGCAGTCAAGCAAGAAAAGATGTTGTGCTTTGCCCCTTGTGAGATCATTAGTCTGTGTGTGTGTGTCTTTGTCTTTCACTCTCTCTGTTCATCATCCATCCCTCTCTGTCTCTCAGACCAACTCAGAAGAGACCAATGTTGATTTCCCCACTCCATCAACCAAGAGGTGAGATACTACCATGACAGTTAATGCATTGTGTTACTTATTGTAAGACACATGTAGAGTGTAAATGCCCCTTTGTCAGCCAGAGTGAGGATGATAGAGAAGTTAGGAGAATACATACTAGAAAGAAAAACAGGAAGTGGTTTGTAATTCAGAAAAAGATATTTCTCTCTCACAAAACAGCTGTAAGCTCCAAATCCATAATTATCTCAGCTCTTAGTCTGACGATAGTCATTGTTTCCTTTGACAAACTTGGTTCTTTTATGAAGAGAAGAAACATTTCAGTGAATGATTTGCTGGAGTTCAACAAACGTCTCTCTGTGTGCCTGTCAGTGGAGAGAGTTGGGGCATGGCGGAGGAGGAGTTGGAGGACCGGGACTGGCCCGAGCTGCTGAGTGACGTGTCTGTGGTTGGAGGGGCGGGGCATGGGGCGGGGCTGCCGAGGCTGAAGAGGGGTCAGGGGAGCAGGCACCTGGGTGTGGACATGACCTTTAACCCTGACGACGAAGAGGGGACGGACCAACGCAACAAATATTTCACCTCCTCAGGTAACCGAAGCAGGAAGGCTTTTAATCTTTTTAAAATGTAAAATCACCTTTTCACTCAGTTTACTGAGTCTGTGATGAATTTGTTTGTAATATTACTCTTTTTTTCACTCTCAGACGAGGATCTGATCAAACACATCCTGGCAGATGGACAGAACTTCTTCCCTCAGGCAGATGAAAGTGAGATGGCAGACCTGTAAGTTTGATTTGATTTTTGTGTGTATTTGAAATGGATACACTAGCTTTTGCATGGCCCTTTTGTGGATTTGCTTTCATTGAATTAGTTATTATATTCATCATCTCCATGTATGTGTGTGTGTGTGTCAGGTCGAGCATTTTCGGAGACAAGACTGAAGTGATTCTCCTCCAGAAGCTGAATGAGCCTCTTCCTCTGGAATCTGTGAGAAGAGACCCACCAAAAACTGCTTTCACTTCAAATACAGGTACGTATATAAATGTATATATATATTTATTTACTCCAGCATTCTGAGCCTGTATTCATCAGACCTCAAGAACTGCACTTTAAAGGCTAATTCAGGGATAAAGAAGAGTGTGACACATTTATCGAGAGAATAACATCACAGCCGAGTGTAAACGTAACATTTAAAGTTGGCTCACTAGAACTGAGAAATTCAGCTCTCCTGCTGCAGCTCTGTGACTCATTCACTGTCAGACTGTTGGCTCGCTTCGCTGTGTAGGCAGTTGTTGCCAATCTTGGAACAGCAACTTATTCTGCAGGTTTTAAGCCAGTGAAACCTGCTTTTACCATCTAAAGGGACGTGCGTGCACATCCGAGTTTATAGAACAAACAGCCAAAGCCTTTCAGAACTGCAATATGCTGAAAGGTTGTTATGGAATTCCTGCAAAATTGAACTGCATACTCCGGCTTTATCAGTAACCCTCAAGTGATCATATTGTTATTCACATGTATGCTGAGTAGAAATTGCCAGACAGAGTTTATTCCTCGAAGACATCATTAAAATGTACTCGTATTTTATAATAACATATGAGCATTAAGATTAAATAATTAAAATTAGAGCGTGGATGGAATCCAGTTGCTCGTTCTGTGAGAACATATAGTGATGATGTGAGGGTCGTTTGGTACCACGTTGTTAACAACATCTACCAAATGTTTGAATAAAATCTCAATATTTCTACATATTGCTTCAGATAACTTGTTGTGACGATTACTCTTGTTCTCTTACATTAAAGAGCATTTTTTAAATTTAAAAGAATTGAATAAAATCTTTTTATCTTTATCTGTTATCTTGTTTGATAATTATTGCATTGTCTGTGTTGTTTGACAAGAAAATGGCAGATCCATCTTCTTCCTCCTTGTGGCCCTACTTCTCTGGTTCAGTGGTATTTTTTCAAGCAAAATGTCACCAAGTGTCCTTGTTGCGTATTGTAAATTGAATGCAGGCACAAGGAACTTTCCTCTGTCGATTACATGATATCTTAAATACCATCACGACAACAAAGTGGTTATAAAAGAGCTCCTAATTAGACTTTAAAGGGCATGTGAAAGTTATTTTCCTCATAGATCAATTATCTGCGAACGGTTCGGCCCTCGCTCTGCGTGCTGCTCTCCACACGGGATGCATAAATCAGCCCGTTCCTTTAGGTCAGGACTTGTAACTCTTATTAGGTTAAGAGCAAAGTGTGATCATTACTTTTAGTAAGAAGGATGAGTAATGGCAGTAATGAGGGTGGTGCAGGCGGCTCCGTGTCTAGCCCATTATAGTTCTGTTTTGATGTGAAACCAGAGTATATACATCGTGCCTTCATTTTACTGCCTGAATGTTTAATCAGTAAAAAAAGTCCTTTGTAGTGACAGAAAAAATAAGTCCAAAGTTTTGACGACATCATTTATTCTTCTTTGGGAACTTAATTGATTCTTTACTAAAAATGTAATGGTTGAATAGACTTTGGAGGCCATGTGGGCGAAGTATTAAAAACAACCCTCCAATATGTGTTTATCTGCTTCGTTTGACCTTCATATCCTCTCTGTTCACTTTGCCTTTCGTACTTCTTCTTACAAAGTCATTTTCTGTCC
The DNA here is from genome assembly GCA_903364295.1 of Serranus cabrilla. Lineage (NCBI taxonomy): Eukaryota > Metazoa > Chordata > Actinopteri > Perciformes > Serranidae > Serranus > Serranus cabrilla. Next base: position 318,968 of record CAFUXE010002248.1, on the reverse strand, counting down.
TCTCCAGTTGTGACGGACGTGTGTCGTCCCAGACGGTTTCCCCCCTGGTGTGGACGCGCCGCCCTGTGGGGCAGCTGGGCAGCGGTCGCTCTGGCCAGTTGCGTTTCGATTTGGGCCGGTCACGGTTTCAGTCAACAGGTCGCAATGATGTGGCTCATCTCCTGTTTCGCCAGTTTCCTGTGTTCCTGCTTGTTGTTGGAGCCGATCAAGGTAGACACACAGAAATGCACGTTTCTTCTCAGAGATGCAGGTTTACCTCACACTTACATGATCTTTTTAAATTCACTTCATGTTGTGTCATTTGAAAGATCATTAGTAGTGAGGAACCCACACAGAATCATCCACTTTCCTCAAGAGAGCTTTTCTCAGCTCATTGTTTTGGCTGCTTTCACATCAGATCAGGTTGTGCAGCAGAGTGTCACTCTCACTGCTAGTATATCAGGTCCTACAAGTGATTTTCAGCCTGACTGCTGGGTGTGTGACTGGCCATCATAGTCTGAGCTCAGGTTGTGTTTCTCCAAATGATTAAGTTTAATTTTTTCTCCACAGGGTTGCTTCATTTTATGTCTTTATTTCCCGTCACTCAGTACCCTCATTTAATTGAATGGGGGAAGCTGCTGTTTTTACCACGGCGCCTGATTCGAGGCTGCCCCATGTGGCCAAATGTATTGACACAGATCAACAATAAAACATAATGCTGTCCCTTGTGTGCCCTTGAAACACTTTGACTTCGAGCCGAAAAACTACTTTTCTGTTCCTCAAAAAGATGTAATTTTTGTACATACAATATAACTGCACACCCTGAAATCCTTTCAAATAACCTCTTGACTTTTGAAAGACTTTCCTTACCTGACAGCTCTGTTGCTCCCTGTGTCCCACAGGTGTTGTGTGAGGCCGTTTACTATGCAGTGTGGGTGCTTCGCCTGCGACCAGAGGACCAGGATGTGCTGGTGGAGTTCCCACGGGTGGAGAGAGTGGTCCAGCGGGTCCCCAGGGTGAGACCACCACAGGGCTTCGCTCTGTCTCAGGCGCGACACCAAGCCCGCAAGGTCCACATGCTGCACACCATGCTGAAGGTGAGTCAGAGAGAGAGACAGAGAGATTGTTTTCGTGTCTTTACTGTGTTGCAAAATATTAAGAGCTCAGTTTCTTGCTTGTTAACAGAATTGTTGGTTCTCATTTTCAGAATTTCCTGGTGTACATGTTTTTCCTCTTGGTGGTTTTGCTTCTGAACTACTCTGACTCGGCCAAAGACACACACAGCCTGAGACTGCGCACTCAGCTGCAACGAGCACTTCACACACCTGAGTACCACAACATCAGCAGGTAAACACACACACACACTGACTTCAAAAATCATTTTTTGAAGAATGTTAACCTTTTATTCCTTCATTCCATTTTCAAGGGGAACCTTCTGCCTTGCGTGTTATTAAAAAACAGACCTAGAGTGTCTCTTTGCAGTGAACACAAACACAAAAATGCTGTAAAATAATCTTAAATTGTCAGCAAAGGTGGATCCAACATTGTGACAACTCTGTTTAAATATATATATATATATATATTCTCAGTTCTTGTATTTTTTTTCTTTTAGCCGAGCTGATGTTCTGATGTGGCTGAATGAGTCACTGTTACCACGGCTACTGGATGACTCTGCCCTCTTGAGGGACACAGGAAGCGTGTTACTTGGCACGTTGAGGCTCCGTCAAATCCGTGACACACCAGGTGAGTGTGTGAACTTGGTGGGAGTTAAAGAAGGGAATAACCTGAGGCTCTACTGATGTGACAGGAAACCTCACCAACTTCAGAATGTAGCATCACAAATACTCAGCAGACATCATTACTACCATTCCTGAACATCTAGTTATTTGAATTAATTCAATGAATGTAATTTAATCTCATCTTGATCTTGTTAAAGCTTTACTTTCACTTACTTTAGTTGCAGGTGGTTCCCTGGCCGGAGACGGTATTTGGGGAAAGGGCTGGGTTTCATCCACAACGAAACCTGCTGAGAATAACGAGACAAACTGGTGAGAAAAGGAATGAAAACCTGGTTAAAGGGAATGTTTGGGTTTCTCAAAGTGGGGTTGTATGAGGTACTTATCCAAAGTCAGTGTCCCTGCAGTAAATGATGGCCTCCAGTTTGGAGAAGCAGGAAGGAATACCAGAACAGAAGCTTAGCAATGTCGTGCTGTGCTCAGAGGCAGCAGTATTTTAGTTAAAAATCGACAAGTGTATGCTTTATTTTGCCCTCAGACAGGAAACTGTAGCCATTACATCCATCTCTAAGCCACCACACTCCTTTCACAAAAACATGAGAAATGTAACTAGCAAAACATAAGATTCCACTATAAACTGTTTCTGTAGATGGCTTCAGTTCCTGAGATGTAAACATAAAAAGGGTAAAGCAGTGAAAATATTCTAAATAAACTCGTATTGACTTTTTTGGGATAACTAAAATCCGTTATGCTGCTGCCCCCTTCCACATCAGTACAATGTTCAGCCTCTTCACCAGTACAGTGCATGCTTCCTGTAAACTGGGCATGCGCTGACTGCCATCTACTGAGTATGGATAAATACCTCATACAACCACACCAGAAATCTGTACTATCCCTGGAAGTTACCTTGTGGATCAGATTTAGTGTCATTTCAACATCTAGTCTTCTTTAATAATTTTTTTTTTTCTTTGTGCTCATCTTTCTAGGGCGTGGCATTCGGGTGAGATGAGGGTGTTTGACAGTGGAGACGTGGTCCAGCAGCTGAACAGAAGCCTGGAGGAGGCGTCCTCGTCCTTACAGCAGCTGCAGCAGCTGCACTGGCTCGACCACAGGTAGTGAATGCTAGAAGCATAGATTCTAAGTCAGAGTTACACAAACAGAAAGAACTCAGAATAATAACGTCCTTGTGCACTGCAAGATATTTAATACATACGCCAAGGCAATAAAATCAATAAAAACTGTTATGTAAGTTCTTTTTTTTTTAAATGAGGAGTTTGCTCATTGATCTCACTGGCCCGGTTGCTCCAGAGCGCAGGGGCCAGATGGAAGGGAGAAGGAATCGGACTTGTGCACAAAATTTCACAATCTTTGAAATAAAACAGAACCATGCGTCCTCATGGCGCTTCAAATCTGGAGTGCAGTTTGATTCTCTCTGAAGGGTAATTTGTCTTACAGCCTGCAGTCATTAAAAAGTTGCACATGAAAACATCAAACATTATAATAAAACGTTGAAAATGATCCAGTTAAGAATGTGCAGAGAATGTGAGCTGGCTTCCAACTATTGTTCTGAGAATAATAACTGATGGCATAAACAAAACTCAAATTCTGTTGATACCACATTTGGTATTAGGTTGCAAATATTCAGAGGGGAGCCAATAAAAAGTGGGAGGTGGAGGCAAAGGAAACCAAAACAGAAAGTGAGTGCTGATCTTATTATGGTCCATTAAGTGTGTGTACTTTGTTTTTGTGTGTGTGTTCGTAGGACCCGTGCTGTGTTTGTGGAGTTCTCGCTCTACAACATCAACACAAACCTCCTGGCTGTTTTCTCCTTCCTGTTTGAGTTTCCTGTTTCTGAGCGTGCCCAGTCCAGCTTTGACCTCATTGTCATCACTCTGTGGCCAATCACAGGCCTGGACCTGCAGCTCCTTCTAATGGTAACAATAATGAAAAAAACTACCTACCACCAATGCACCCACACGAATCCATGGCTGGTTGCATCTTTGGCATCATGTTTAACGTTTCCTTTTCTCCAGATCGTCCTCATCGCCCTGGTGTTATATTTCCTGGTGCGGGGGATCCTGGGCTTCATCAGAGAAGGTTATGTGTACTTGCTGTCCACCTGGAGACTCCTGGGCCTCTGCAAACTGGCTCTGGCAGCGTCTGTGTGCGGGCTGCACCTGAGCCGCTGCACCATGGCCACGCAGCAGTGGGCGTCGTACGTGAAACACCCACGCGACGCCTTCACAGACTTCTACCCCGTGGCCAGACAGAGTCAGCTGTACACAACCATGTCTGCCTTGCTGTTGTTCATACTGGTGCTCAAGGTAAGAGAGAAAGGTCAAGGAGAGAAACACAACACACATTAAATGTATATTAAGACTTTTGTCTAATTTTTGTAGCTCTGGCCATCAGTGTTTATAACAATGTACTTAGCAAGTTTCTAGTTTAAAACCTTGCAAAAGTTACATTGACATTAAGCAGCAACTTCCAGGTCTGAAAAGTGAAGCGACTGCCAAAGAGCCTTAAACCTGCATTCTTTCTAACAGCCAGCAGGGGGCGACTACACTGGTTGTAAAGAAGTTTATAAGCAAATTAGCCTACCTTAGACATGATTTATTCCCTCAGTAAACACTTCCTGTTTTTGGTCTTTGGATCAAAGCACATCTGCCAACTGAATCACTGCGCAGAAGGAAGTTTAGCTGAGGAGGAGGAGCATTATCGTCTGCAACTCTGTCACAAGCCTCTCGTCCATCAGTGCACGCTTCCTTCTGTGCCATGATATGGTTGGTGGGAGTAGTTCAGTCGAAGGAAAATAGTTCCTTCACATGTGTTGTACTCCAAGCATATGATGTAATTTGACCCCGTGTCTTCTCCTCCTTGTACACTCCTTGTAGTTGAGTTTGACACCGAACCCAAAAATTGCTCCTGTGTAGATCAGATGTCAGTGTTATCGTAACAGAAGTGAAAGTCTCTCTATAAAATTCTGTTCCAAGTTGTAATTTATTAAAAGTTCTTATTTAATATCAAGAGATAATTATTTCCCATGTATTATTTTTGACTCTCTCTCTCTCCCTGATCATCCAGGCGTCCCACCAGTTGCGGTTTCTCCGAGAGTGGGCCGTGTTTGGCCGGGCTCTGCGCCGCTCGGTCTGGGAGCTGCTGGGAGTCGCCCTGGCATTACTGCTGCTGGTGCTGGCTTACTCACACACAGGACACCTGGTCAGAACTTTTCTCTTCCCTCTGTTTCTCTCACACTTATTCCTCTCACACACAAAGCGTAAACTTGAAACTTAAATTTATATCGCACCTTTCAAGAAACCCAAGGTAACTTTACATAGGACACAAGGGACAAAAGAAATAAAATCCAAGGACTGAAAAAAA